>OMNV01003510.1:2036-21690 GCA_900303265.1 Brotula barbata
CCCTGCCACTAACCCCCTCCCCTCCCCCTCCCTCTCCCCTCCACATCACCACCATCCTTATCTGGCTGGGGACACTCAGAGGAGGATCTTCCAGGAAATGTTGCTGCAGCAGGCTGGAGAGGTCTGTGGCTGCCTAGAGGAACTGAAGA
This sequence comes from Brotula barbata, assembly GCA_900303265.1. NCBI lineage: Eukaryota > Metazoa > Chordata > Actinopteri > Ophidiiformes > Ophidiidae > Brotula > Brotula barbata. The sequence continues at coordinate 2,186 of OMNV01003510.1, forward strand.
TGAACTAGGAAGGACAGGGGGGAAGAGTAGAGATCTGGCTCGAACGGAAACCTCTCAGGGGGTACTACAAGAACAAAGCCATCTGACTGCATTTACAGACAAAGAAGGAAACACATGGTTCATGTTTGTACCATGTCAGACTTACACCATTTGCCCCTTCTACGTAAGCCCTCAGCCTCATTTACATACGCATTCAAACCAAAACGGGAATTATTAGATTAAGATTTAACAGATATGTTCCGCGGTTATGATTTTACGATCCCCTAGCATCAGGTTGGACTTCATGCCCTCAAAGGGGACACTTCACTCTTTATTACAACAGACACACTTTGACTATGGTTATGATTTAGGAGTTAGGACCATTGTTCCAGTTATTTGTTAAGTGAATCAATCTTACTTCTTGGGTTCGTTTACCAGAGGTGGGGAAGGCTATGCGCCTCGAGGCCCAGGAGCTGCAGGAGCTGAGGCCAAATCATGAGTTTGAAGTTGCAGCTGGAGACCGGGGGCCACTGTTGCAACAGCAAAGAAAATAATTAGGTTTATTTTCATGTAATGGTCTACTGCCCAGAGCAGCACCATTGCTAAGCACGGGCAAAAAGCTGTTTTATCGCTGCCAGATAAAGAGGCCTCTGAAAATGGATGTCATTAATGGTCCAGTCTGGGTGAAAAGGAGGTGAGGGTACGGGCATCCTAGCAGGGGGAGGGTTGATACATTCAAAAAAAGAGACATGGGCGAGCGTTATCCAATCCAAACGGACTGCCTACGACGCTACGCTGTGCCTCAGTGGCACTGCCTCCCTCACCTGTTTTCCATTACAGGCAGAGCGACTGTAACTGTACACCATAAACCATAAACTTTAACCATTAAGCATTGGAATATAATTGCCATAAATGGTGTATGTAGGTAATGCACAGGAATGAGATCTGGAATGCAGACAATTATGTAGCAGACCACAAGGTAGGGTACGCTACACTACATTATCCAGATCTGACCACAAGCGATTGCAATTACTGCAGCAGATCGTTGCTAATCACCTGCTTGGATATCCTTAATGCTCAAAACATACATCGCAGCAGGGTTTACTCATATCAGCACGTGCTTATTAAATTCTGATAATATCAACATATTTCGTGATCTTGCGTCCATTTGAGTTTGATTTTGTTTATCCCCATCATTCAGTCTGTTGCTTCTGACGTAGCCATCTGGCAGCTCGAGCCAGCTGCAGCTAGCCCAGAACACCGCAGCCCAGCGCTGACCCAGCCGGGGCTGCTGCAGCACTGGTCCCTTCTGGCTTTCACTGGACAGATTAAGTCATGTTGCGGGTCTGAGACACATTGTGAGACACAACAATCATCCAAGTTACCAGTGGTCTAATGCAACCAACCAACCAATCAGCCTGCATTTGAAAATATAGGATAAGTCATATTTACGAGTTCTTTTGGCAATATAATGTTGTATGGCAGGCATTGGTAAAAATATAAGATGGAAAGAGCTGGAGGTCGTGGGCACATGCAGTGACCGGAGTGGAGACAACACCCATGTAGGTCGACGGTTTTTGGGCGGGTGTCTCCATCTTTAATCTATATGAGAAATTAAGCGTCTGACTTAAGTTTACCTCTCTTTGTCAGGATTTGGGTGCCTGTCAGACAGACAAACCTTAATCTCCTCTTTTCGGCAGTTGACCCAGTTCTTATAGACTGGCTGTATAACTGTGGACATATCCAACATATCCATTAAATATGGATTAATCCCACATCTCTGGAGGCGTGGGATTAGGAAAATACATGAAAAATAAGGATACCAGAGCCTTTTTTTTTTTTTTTTTTACATAGGAAGTCTTTCAACACACACACACATACACACACATACACAGAAATAGAGACCTAGATTAGAGAAAGTGAAGTCAGTGCTTGTGTCAGTAAATGTTGGTACCTGAGAGGTCAGAATCTGATTCAGGCTCTCACTGACCCTTCATAATCCTCCCCTCCTTCCCGCTTTCCACTCATACCACAACAACAACAACAACATTAGAGTGTTTCACCAGAGAAGTCACAATCTCAGACAACACACTCACAATGCTGTTATATGTTTACATGAGGTTTTATATAGTGGGAACATTTTTAATCAGGCCTTTCAAGTTACTACTTCAGCTTCAGCCAACAAAGCTTCAGCTATCAGGCATTTTCCTCCAAGCTGCAAAATTAGTATTCATGAAGGATCCTCCACTTCCCTGCTTGTTTGCTCTCTGCTGTGTTCTCACCATAAATTTGGCCCCCAAAACAGTGACATATAATGGTTTAAATAATGGCTAAGAGAGTGTGTGTGTGTGTGTGTGTGTGTGCGTGCGTGCATGTCAGGGGGTTGAGAATAAGGACATATGGTACATGATGAGAAACTTTTACTTCACTAGGATATACTTATATTTTCTTTCTTTCTTTCTTTCTTTCTTTCTTCACATGGTGTGTTACAAATATAGGGCTAGTACTTGAAGTTTTGCATCATGTTACTGCGTCTTTACATACATAAATAAATCATGGTGTGTACGCGTGCTTATTTTCACTGCAGTAGCCGTGTGCCTGTGTCTTGCCCACAGAATACTGCAGCCCACGCGCTGGAATCTGGAATTTCCGTTATGTTTTCTGACCTTTTCAAAGCTAGATTGTTTATATAGTTTTACAGAAAAGCGTTTGGAAGTGCACCCTGGGACACCACAAGACGCACTTCGCCAGCTCTGGAGAAAGGAGAAGCACACGCCACAGGGGCTGGACCAGTGGACCAGGGAAAAAGGAATCACCGCAATCTTCCACTCACACTGATACAATTCTATCAATGACAATCATGACTTCCTGTTTTGAGGCAAGCACAAAACTGTTTCTTTATGATATCACACGCCAGACAGACATGAAAAGCAGAGAGAAGTGAAAGTGCATCATGTCAGTATTCAAGGCCACAGTGATGATATCAACGCAGCGTCATCAATATAAGGCAGCGGATCGTGCTGAGAATGTCATTGTGTCTGCCAAGCAGCACGTGCTTTCCCTCGTGTCTGCTAGTTGGTTTGTTCAACTGCAGGATTACGCAAAATGTTAACCAATATTGGGTAAACTTGGTCGTGACAGTGGTGCACAAACCAGGGAAGATCCAGTCCGAGATCCAGAGTGGTCAAATGAATGAAACTGCTTCAAATGCAACAATGTGAAGCTGAAATGATGCTGATTGTGTGGCAGGCAAACCATTTTGACATGCGATATATTTCATACTAACAAGGACAGATCCAGAGAAATAAGTTTATAACTCTTATCATTCTTTTCTTTCTATTTAGGCCAAGTATATTACAACAATACCCCTCTATTTTTTCCATTCAGAAAATAACCCAGAACAATTTGCCTTGATTTAATAATTGAAATACAGTGCGGTGCAATAAAATAAGCATCAATATTCAGTTTAGGGAAACGGAATAGAGGACTGTTTTGGGAATTTCCCAAAAATGCATCTTGGATTTGAAATAGAAAATGTATCTTATAACATGATTATCCCAATTGAAGGGACAAGAAGAAACGGACACAAAGCAGATGGAAAAGCTATTTTTCTCAACTCCACTTAAAATGGCGCACAGTCTGGCTTTTTGGAAGCTGCTCGTACGTACTTCACGTGTGAACATTATACATTTCTCTGAGTCTGACTTGGCTGCTGACACCAACCCTAACTGGCACTGTGTCTACCTGCTGCTTCCCCTGCAGCGCTGCAGGCACAAATTCCATATCATCCAGCCACTAAATCCTTATTGTCAGACGGTGAACCCTGCATGTCACCCATCCAACACAACAAAGCTGTCACAAATCTGTCACGCTGTACTCAAACATCGCTGCAAGTACTACGGGAGAAACACAGCAGTCACAGCCATAGCGCGAGTATTTTTCCAGAACCGTATTTCCTGAATGCTGTGGAACTAAAGTCTCATACTGGGTATCAGCTTCCACTTTCCAGCTCCCTATAATTGAACAAATTGCTTCGAATCAGATTTACTTGCATGGTCTGTTCTTTGTTATATGGGTTCAGAGTGATTACAGGATCAAGACTGAGCTTTGCCTCAAATAATGACAAACTACATGGATTCTCCTGGTGATCTCCCTCAGCCAGAACTACAGTCCAGCACTGCTGACGTGCCGCTGTCGAGAGAGTCATGCTGTGCGTTATGGTCGTGAAGGAATACGCAGGAAGTCTTACGGTTGTACCCTTGTAATTAAGAGGCTTAGATTGATAATGACAAATGTTTCAGAAAAAAAAGCCTTTCAGGATTTACTGAGCTGTGATGATGAAAAGAGAATTAGGAATAAAATGCCAAAGCTATAAAAGTATTTGGAAAAGTATTTTCAGCCAGGTTATTGAAATGGTAATCGCGACACTGCTAATGCTAACACGGTCACTATATGTTCAATCAGAGACTAAGCAATGATGACAGGTGAGGACGTGCTGTGACAGACGCACACACTCCTCAGAAAAGCAATCAAACCAGTCAGAGATTTCAAAGGAGGCAACGATTTTAATAACACTTTTATTAAAAATATTGCATTTTCGGCCATGTAACCAAACACGCTAATCATATAAAACATGCAAGCAGCACCTTGAGCCAAAGAAATACAATCACAGTGTCCTCATTCTCATGTTATTAGCCTGCTGTCCTCTCATCTTTCTTTCTTTCTTTCTTTCTTTCTTTCTTTCTTTCTTTCTTTCTTTCTTCCTTTCTCTCTTTCCTTCCCTACACACTTCTGGGAAAACTGGATAGCTACTGAGCCATGGCGGTAAATGCAGCATGAAGTTTCTGGCTGTATCAGTGCATGTCATATTGCCGTTTCTGTCAAATCTACCCTCTCCAAGGAACGGTGAGGTTTAAGCTTTGCATCATCAGCTCCGCTATCCAACAACAAATCTGCTGGCATGTAAAGATCAAATTCACTCAGCGCCGACGCTGAGGAGGAAATGAACAGAAAGGACAATTGATGAAATTACAACAATGCGCACAATCCCACAAATCCTTCAAATGATCTTGAATAATTCATTAAACACGCACAGCTCCAACAGGTTTCCCTTCCCTATAGGGACAATTCTCCCTACAAAATATACACAATAATACCACACAATAATAGAAGTGCCCTGAGTTTCTGTTTGCTACACATTCCCATGGTTTCAGCTGTCGTAGATGCCTGCCAGGATATTGCTGGCACAGGCAATAGGCAGCTATTTCCTCCCAGGGCCAGGTGATTGACAAAGACACAACAGGCATCAGAGCCAAAAAGACCCGATCCTCCACTGCCAAGCACTATGGGCAATTGTGCCATTCCCATAGTGAACAAAAGCGTTTAACAACTGGAGATAGAGCGCCATATCAATTTCAGTTTTAATGAGCACCTACTGTACTCGGTCTTAATAAGTAGAGTCAACAACCTATCATCCATGTGTGCATATACAGTAAGAAAAACCCTTTTGTGATTGTGGGCTGTTATTGCGAGACCTGCGTGGAGTCAGCTGGTGGCAGATTTATACTATAATCATAGCTTAGTTTACGTGGATGAGAGTAAATCATGTCGCTGCCTATCATCTCCAGACTTATCTCCACGCAGTAAAACGCATAAATGTAGCTGAAGGGCCTTTTGTGGAATGACATGCATCGGAAGTGAAAAACATCATCCCAAAAAACAAACAAATAGAGCAGACATGACTGGGGGCCGATCTCAGGGCTCGGAGGCTGCTTTGCACTGTAAACAAGCGTCTGCGAGTGTGTTAGCAGTGTGTAATCTGGTTTACAGCAATGAGACGTGACCGAGCCTCCTGCGTACATACGTTCCAGGATCACCTCGACGTGAGATATCATCGGGCAGCAGTGATAGCATCACATGCAGGCCTCCAAACATCCCTCCGTGTACAATATCCCTAATTTGTTCCTCTCTCTGTCTCTCTCTCTCTCTCTCTCTCTCTCTCTCTCTCTCACTTCCCAGAGTTCCACTGCGTATACGTAAGCTTTTGTTTTGTCAAGAGGAGACAGATTTCTTGTCAAAACTTTTTCCCTTCAGGCCTCTGTCTTGAAGACTTTGACTTGTGTATTCCAATCTCTGATGACACCACTCATCTGCGGGTGTGTTGTGACCAAATCTTTGCCTGCACGTTTTCTTGCAGTAGCTGTTGTGCTCATCAGGTTTTGAGGAAAGAGATCTCTGACAGGTGTCGTTGAAGTATGAGTAAATGCATCTGCGCACGTGGACGCTCGTGGGCTCACAGTTGCCTATTATTAAAGAAAACATTCCGTCGTTACTATAGCGATGGCAGTTCTCTGAGATGGCTGCTGGAAGTGCTGACAGGCCTGTGTCAGAGCAGAATTTCCACCCAGTATTTAGGACCACTCATTCTGTCCTCCCTCCATTCAATCGTTGGCTGCAACTGTTAAACTATGAAATTAACAACTAAATTACTATCAAACAACTGTTACATTTCACTCAAATCGATTTCGGGGGGGTGAAAATACAGAAATCAATCTGTTTCTGCTCACTTTTGGTTTAAATCAAAACAGATTACAAATTAAGATGGGATAATTTGAATGTACCAGATAAAGAAACTGATACAGACTGATAGGTTGCCCACCCAAGACCAGTGCTTTTGCATTTATACACACGCTATATCATGATGTCATCTTTTAAGATAGTGAGCCTCAGTTCAAGCAAATATAGTTCACAAGAATGCATGCATTGTTGAATATTCTCTTAGTGAAGATAGCATGTAAATCCCAATGTTTGCACGGAAAATCTGCATAAATGATGGCACCAGTGTAACGTACTGTGACGTGTATCACCCTCTTTGTCAGTTTATGTGTTCTGCATGACCTGCTTAGAAATAAACAGGGTAGAAGAATAAGTACTGTCATTCTTAAATGGAAAAAAAAAGAAAGTTTTCAAGTACGTTCGCTGAAAAGAAGTATTTTTTTAAATTTACAGCTGCAATGTTTGAGTGATTGTGTGTGTCAAAAGACAACAACGTCTCAAGTGTATCATTTCAAAGTTGAGTTAAGAAAAACTCCCATAATCCACCAGGCAGCACAGAAGAATAGCGAGGTGTCTTAGTGGGTAACACCGTCACTCAGATGCAAATCAGACTGATGTCCACAGATGTGAATGAGTACTTTTAAGTCTACGAATATCTTTTTCCTAGAAACCACCCCAAAACTTTCTATTCCTTTGATTTTCCATGGATAGCCTCCAGATTCCACTTCCATTGTAAAGTAATACGCAAATATAGATAATGGATGAACACAGAAAGAGTGCATTCTGTTTAATTTACGACCACATGTTGCCTAATGCTATGCTGAAGTTTTTCTAACAACTGAAAAAAAACAACCCAGGTTTTGTTTCTGAGATTACGTGGTAAAATATTTGTTCAGCAAGTTAAAAACCTGAGGTGGAGACGTTCCCATCTCAGTTATCCAGCTCGGGTTTGTTGTTGTGCACGATCCAAAGTTTGTTGTAGTTACAAGAATACAGATGGAATCAGTGTTGATGTATTGCACCTGTTGATGTGTCGGCACGTCACCTCACTGACAGCTGACGAGGCTACGCCCCTTTTTAGTGGGCAAGCTTGTCAAAGTACTCGGTCTTACATAAGCTACACTTGGAGCGAGTATTCTTTTACTTACCGTAATGTGACTGAGTGAGGCAGTGTGGCTTGACGTATTCATCAACACATTACATTATCCAACCATGCACACAGCCATCATTGAGTTCATTTACTCTCGATATGAGTGTGTACACATGAGATCATTGAGAACAGAGCAGCAGCAAACAATGCATATTTGTTAGCGGGGCTTCACATCTGTCTTTGGGTCTTTTTAATCAAAATCAGTTTCTTGCTAAAAATTATAACTCAGTACATTTACGTGGGCGCTGTGCTCAGACTTTGGCCTGTACTGCCATTTAGACATAAAAACGTAGTGTACAATGTACACATGGCGTGGGATCGATAGGATTCTTTTGTTCACTTTACGTGCACGTCTCAGTGCTTTTTCAGCTTAGGGACGACACAAGCCAGATGAGGAAACGCATGCAGACTTTGCTTATGCTGAATGCAACGCAATGCATTGTTTGCACGCTTGTGTAAGTCTAATTACGGTCACATGATTTATTTCTAATTTTGCCTGTTGAGTATTGCTGCAGATTATTGACCGTCTGTGGGGCTTAACTTCCGTTTACATGATTGTGTTCCATCTGCATGGTTCATGGATTAAGGTGTCTGACCCATAGTCCAGATTCACTAAAGATGATTCCACCCATACAGTCCGTCACACTTTGACGTTCTCTCTCTATAAGTCCTGCCACCAAGGTTTACCTGCAGGTCATTATGGGGAGGGAGCTTTTTTTTTGACAGATGAGTCACATTACAGCTTTGTGATTTATGAATTCATCAGTGGCCTTTTTCTACAAGTAGGATATTTGTAAAAATGTTGGAACCCTACTCAAACCCTATCATCTCATTGTCAATTCTTAACTTTCCTCTCAGTTTTTGAACTGTGTGATAATAAAGTACCAAGTATAATTGGGAGGCCTCTGATCTGATGACAGATTCACAGTGACTTCAGGAAGAGGCTTTTCAAGTGACGCACAATGAAATTGTCACATTTCAGGGTCTGAATGGAGTTTGGAAACCTTGCTGGATCTGATCTCCTAATGAGCGTTGTGCCCTGCCAACACATACACGTAGGGCGAAAAAAAACTGACATGCACACCCATACACTTGATTTCTCTTAATCACTCACCTTTGCTCTTTCACCCAGCTCATATACTCGCATGCCAATAAGTGCAATTGTATACACACACACACACACACACACACACACACACACACAGAATGCACCACACAGCCATTACTTAAAGCTGCTGACACTTAACAGTTCCTTTGGACTGATACACTCCAGCTACAGTGACACACCAAACATGTCTGAGCAGCATATATTCATACACGTCTCATTACTCTTGGCCTGAGGCCTCAGACACAGTAGGCAACCACATCAGGGTGGGGCTGATGTACTCATTTCTATGGCACCAGACCTGGCAAAACAGCACAGCACTCAGCATATGACCATATGGGTGAAATGCACAAGGCCATCTGTCTGTCAACTATTTTGTATCACTGTGTATATGTGTGGGGAGATAAGGGTTCGATTGCTTCACACTCTTCTAAACTACCTGTATCTCAATTCCTCGAAAAGCTTTGTGAAACTCAAGATACCACAAACCGGCTTATAGCTCATTGAGGAAATGCTCACAAATCAGAGAGAAGTGTCCCATTCTTCCACAAAACTATGACTGTGCATGACAGCCCATAATGCAACACCCATCCTGTTCTCAAGTGGTTGCCTATACCCAAGACAACATCTATATAAGCCTGTCCTCCCAGTGAACTGTGCTCTGTGCCCTGACGAAGCGAAGGGGAACAACAGCCCTCATGGCTATGGGACAGGTAAATTGCACAGAGAGACAAGGGGCTGTTTGTGCGAGACAGAAACATGACACGTTCTGATGCAGGAAGTGAACTTTTTTTTTTTTCTTCACTGTAAAATAAAGAATTAAACCGAGGGAAGAGAGAGCATTATAGAAACAATACTGGCACCTTTGTGTCTGTGAAGGTGTTGTGTGATTGACAAGCAATATGTTCCCAAGCAGTGCGTGTCTCATCATGTGTTAGAGCGCTGCAGAGTGTGTGCAGCAGAGGGATATTACCATTCAACACTGTACGGTAGAACAAAATTGCCCTTGGATCGGGCCCAGGCAGTAACCGAGCTGTGGAAGTGTAACAGTGCTCTATTTGCAAGTCACTGCATAGAAGATTTATGTGCAGGAAATCTAAAGTTCTCCTCTTTCCTATTTACAATTGCTTGGCATATGTTGTTTTAATGGGCAACATTATCTGAGTAAACGCTGGAAAGCAAGATCCAGCATGCGGAGCATCACAGAATGCAGCTATTTTATTTGACCCGATTGTGTCCCTTTGCTGTGGTTCCCCGGGAGAAGTCCTCGTGTCTCCATTTGTCTCTAAACCTTCCAACCAATACATTCATCCTTCGAATTGCTACACTTTTCTCCTGTGCTTGTTCATCTTTCATACCCTGTTATATCAGACAGCAATTAAAGGAGGCGGTGCCATCCGAAACACGAGCGAAGCTTAGCTGACGACTGGATACTCTCCTAAAGTCCTTTCTAACTTACTACTTGGCAATGCTGCAATTAAAACACAATCAGTGCACCTTTTTGCATGACCGAGCTACAGACATACTAATGATTTGTGCTGTGTGGAAAAGCTGGTTCAGCGTGCATGGATGGGATTTTAAGAGATTCAGAGATGAGTAAATATACGGCCATGATATAAATTCCATATGTTTCTCCGCCTCGTATGCAGACCAGAACAATGAAGGATGATGAGGTGCAAGCGAGTCTCATCTGATCTGGCTGGGTGATGGAGGATAGGAAAGGAAAGGAAAGGAAAGAAGAGGAAAAAGAAGAGGGGATAAAAAAACTGGTGCTGAGAGAGATTCAAAGACAGTTCCCATGCATCATGCCAAATATTAAGCTCGGGCATACAGTCTATGACCTCACTGCTCTGCGGGCTGGGTATGCTGCTGAGCAACCTCACTGCATCAATCTCTCCACTTTTGTGGTTTTGTTTGGGATGGCTCAAGAAAGCCTAAATGAAGCACATAACATGGAGGCGGGCGAGCAGCCCAAAAATGAGTCGGAGTCCGCCAAGCGCTTGTGGTCGTCTAGTCGGGTCATCCCTGGTTGGAGCAGAACATCGAGCATCCATCCAGTAAAGCAGGCTAACACTGGCCTCAGTATGGACACCTCCACACCAGGCCTTTGGTTTCTGCAACCCCTCTGGACAGGACACAGCTGGCCAAGTGGGTATGAAGGTTGAAACACACATCTAACACTTTGTGAATGGAAGAGTAGGCTTGATTGTTACAGCAACAGGTAAAGGGATAATTAGCTTCATAAGCTTGTAAATAGATAAGTAAAATAAATAAAAAAGGGAAAGGAGTGAGTGATAAGTATTTTTTTAATTTCTGGATATTCTGGCCTTGGTTTGTGCATTCCTGCACATGTGAGGGCACCAAGATCATTACCCATCCTCTGGCAGCCCGTTGCCCGAGCTGGTATTAGCTGTGAATAATGCATTTCGTTTTGAAAAAATAATACTTGGCATGGCAATAGATTACATCAAACAAGGCTGTTCAGCAGCCGTCATTTCCGCTCCATTTGTGGTTGACGGCTTCCAGTATCACGCCTGATCAATGTAACAACAAACAGAGTGCTGATGCTACTGTAACATTGGAAACAAACCACATTTATCAGACTTTTATGTAAAACATTACTGACACCAACTATGTACATTTGTCCCATCCCATTATTTGTCCAGTAAACCTCAACGCATGTTGGAAAGCAGACATGGATAGCTTTAGGTATGCTTATCTGTGTATGCATGAATTGTTTGAGTCCATTGATGGGACTTGCAGTAGCGTTCACGTCATACATAGATGCAGATTTTCTCTTTGTAACTTTTATTTCGCTCCCACAGAGCTGAACCGTGTCCTGCCTCTCCCTCTAGCAGCTCTATCCAGGATGCTAACCAGTACCAGGTGCTGTCAGGGTTGGGCTAACACAGTAGGCCCACCTGGACTGCGAGGACTTGAGCTTCACCTCAAACCGCAGGCAGCCCTCACTCAAACATCTGAAGCGCACCATAAAAGTGCTGCTGCAACAATGACTTGTCCTCGTGCATTCACGTCTTGTCATTCATTATAAATTGATCTAAAATTCCATCCTGCTCGATAAATCTAAATCACATTTCACGTGGGCCAAGTTTGTTTGCTCTCGGTAAGTCCTCTGTAAGCTTTGAACAAAGGGGATTGCTCAATCCCGCTCGCCAACTAGCGGGGCAGTAAATACAAGATTATGATGACGGAGGGATGCCAAACATGAAACCAAGCAGGCTCTTCAAAATGAGATCTTTTTGTTGTCCTAAGTAAATCCTGCTCTTGCTGAAGGACTTCAAATCAGACAGAGCTGATAAGGCCTTTCCCTGAACTTCCTGTCTTACCCTGTGCGTGTCTGTTTCTGTTTAGGTAGCAGACAAAAAGGAAGAGGCTACAACAACCTGCATTTCTCTGTTAAATTCATGCTCTAAATGCAGTCTGTCATTTTTTTTATATAATTCAGAACATAAGAAAAGTCACAGTTCCCATTCTTTTTTATATTTTTGATACACAGTCTCCATTTTGCCCCAACAGTCTATCAGGTGTGAATATTTTATTGGATATCAAGGTAGTGCACAAATTTGCCTCCATAGCCAGTTGCCAAATTTGTGTGAGGCCAATGTGGCAGCAGATACAGTCAAATAACGTGTGTGTGTACGTGTGTGTGTGTGTGATAGTTCGAGAGGGGCCAGGTGAAAGGAACAGCAGAGAAAGTAGGAGAAAAAAGGGACGTGCTTTACGGAACAATGTAGGCGCTGCCACCATGGTTGTTCTGCATCTAGATATTTCCTTTCTGCATTCTGCACAGCAGGAACGAGCAAAATAACATGTAATCCCTTCCATATCTCATACATCGCTGCTCCTCCTGTATGCAAACACTCACGTAAACTCCTCTCCACCTCATCTTGCAGCGCTTATCTCTCGTCCGTCCCCGTCCCCCCTTTGTGTCTATCTGCGTTCCCCCTATGTTCCCTTGTTCCTCTCCTCAAGTTAACCCTGCCACCTTCCATGAAACCAACGGCTCCAGATAGCAGCCAAAGCTCACTGATGACATCATAGTTTCCACAGTTACTATCGCCCTCATTACCCCACATCTTTTTCAGTGGTGTGATTATCTCACCTGGCATCATGCCTGCAATTGTTGTCCCTGCTACTCCTCCTAACCCACATTACAACATAGAAGCATATGCACATGCATGTATGCACGTGCACACACACACACACACACACACACACACACCGCAAATACTGAAGACACTGCCACCTCTATCAGGGAGTCTGAGTCAGGGCTGAAGGAGGCAGCGCTGTGAGAACATGTCCCCACATATCTTTCTTGGAGGCCATCTTGGCTCGTCTAAGCCTGAGCATCGGAGAGCATACGAAGCCGCATTCATGTCCCCAACCAAAAAAAGGGATCTTTTTGATATCACTTTTATTTATTTATGTAAATAATATAATAATTATATTCACTCCAGTGTCCTGAAGCTACCAATGAGATGTGGGGGACCGTCAAGGGAATGGTATGCAGGGTCTCCCTCACTTAAGCTTTAATACAATCAGAGCTCAGTGTCACTGTGCCAAGCAGATCCCACCCTACAGCTGCAGGGTTACAGCTCTTGGATTGTATCAGGAGACAGCACACACACACACACACAGACAACAATCAAGCCATTCCATGGTGTGAAACAAACATTTTCTAACATAATGATGTCTTTTCAATCATTTTTCCATTGCTCATAATCAGAAGTTTATCTTTTTTTTCTTTTCAATATAAATATACAATTAACCCAATGGGATTTTTTCGTCAGGGAAAAAAACGCTTATGTGTTTCTTCCGTAACTCACTGCATTGCGGGATCAAGAAGGGGCTAACTGATGTCATCTGATCGTAAAGGGAGATTTTTGTACTTTCTGTATCAGTTGTCATCTTATTCAGCCACTGTTTGTCTTTCAACCCCCTCAGACAAGATGCTTGTCAACACTCGTACATGACATCATGAGTGAGAGGCAGCTCATCGAGGCATGGGCTGTGGAGGAGGTGGATCCGCATGCATGTGTGCATATGAGGGTGGGTGGGGGGTCAAGAGAGAAGTACACAGTAGGCCATGAGTTATGAGGAAATGAAACTTAAGCTCCCTTTTAAAGTCCTGTCCTGTGGAGAGGTGTCCCACAGAGCAGGAGGTAGGTACCCTCTATCATCTCACAGGGATACGTCTGATCACGTACATGCAATACTTGTTGCAACCAAAGATGAATGGGTTATGGGTTATGTTTATTTTCTGGTCATTTCAAATAACAAACGGTGAAAAGTACATACGATATTAAGCATTTATTTATTGGGGCATTTGATGTACTATCTTATCTGTCAATCTTAACTAATTGTATTACCCGCAATTTGTCATTTTGTATTTAATATGAGGGACAACAACAACACCACACCTCTGGTAATGCAACTTTGGGGCTTGGAGGAAGGGAGGAGTTGGATGGCTGAAGTATTGCATGGCGTGGTAGGGCTGGAAGTGCAGTGGAGATAATCCCCGGCTTTTGCCCTAAGTCCTGTGCACGCCGGGCAGATCAGGGACTGAAGCGGGAGCGGTACTACCTCGTGGCAGTCACCCAGCCCTGAGCCTTCCACCTGACCTGCCTGGCAGTTCTGCAGCCAGCAGGCCAGGGGACTGAGCCATGAGCTTCTGTGGGGGGGACTGCTAACCAGGTTTGGCTAATCCTGATTGGACATATTTTCATTTTGAGTAGGGGCAGGGTTGACTGTGTCCTAACCTGACCTGTTCAACATGTCTCGAATTCTTTCATATGTAGAGCCCCCCCTCCCCCACTGACGCACTCTCGGTGTAACCCGTACGCTACATTTGCAGCTTCGTGAAATTTGCTAACGAGTGTCGTGTTTATATTGACTATTGTTACTACGTGAGAGAGGACGACAGCGTCCAGTGTATCAATAAGCAGGACAGAGGGGGTCAGTGGGTTAATGTGTTCAGTATGGCTTTGCGTTTGGCTCTGGGGAGAGATGAAGTTGTGAGGTTAACCCAGGGGTCAAGGGTCAGGTAACCCCAGAGCACTACTTCAGGCCAAGCCCCAATTCAGCTGGAGACCCTGAGGAGAGACCCCTTCAACCCACTCACCCGGCCTGCATGCAGTGGGAAGAACCAGCTGTTAAGAGGAGAGGGAGAGGCAGAGAGCTCAGCTGACAGGATGTGTTCCAGTCCCATGACACTTTTTCTCCACAATCCTCCAATTCCATACTCTTTTCAAACACAGAGCGCATTTCTAACACGATTCTTTAATTCCGGCATAGAAAACAGCCACAAAGTGACATCATTGTGTGAATAAATTCTGGACTTTTTGTTAACCACACCACTCTGCTGTCATTATGGCCACGTTAAGAGCTGTAATGATGTGATATGTGTAGTTTGGTCCTTTCTCTGAAGCCGCAGCATCACACCCATGTCCACTGGATTGCTGAGCGACTCCACATAAACAAGGGCTGAGCACATTTCTGCACTGGAGGGATTCTTTACATAGTTAGACAGACGCTGACGCTAGTCAACACATACAGCCACCGTCACTTCCCTCTTTGCATTAGCGTGAATAACACTCTCTTACTCTCTTGTCAGGGGAATTCTCAGGTGCTTTAACCGAGTTAAGCTGTGTCCTGAAAATTTGAGAAGATTGTACGAAAACAGGAAGTGGTAACGTGAAATCATTCACGGGAAATTGAGGCTTTCGTACCCAACCAGGCAGAGGAAGGGAAATTCATGGCAACATAAACAGGTGAACAGGGCCTGTGAAACAGTGAGAGAATAACCAGCAAATACTAAAGCTGTGCTGCTTTCTCACAATATAGCAAAGGAGTAAATGACAGACCCATATTGTTTGCAACATCCAATCCAACCAGAGGACATTTGCATCATTTCCCATGAGAACCTGGACCTGATCCCAACAGGTGCCAAATTACAATCACCTGTGAAGATGGAAGTTTTATTCATTTTGTTTCAGGTTGAGATGGGACTATTCCCAGATGGTCTTTCTCAGGAGGATTCGATGCGTGAATGATTTTTAGCCACCACTCAAAACAATGAAATAAAACGTTCACACAGACATTCACAGAAATAAATGATATCACACAATAGCTTGAATAAAACCACACCAAACAGAAGCGACAAACACACAATTACAAGCTCACCAAGTGTGGGAGCCACAAGAGTCAGGCGACCAGATTTTCGGAAGAGGCTGGAGGCACGCCGCCTGGCCTGGCTCTCACATTAACACGTCCCCAGAGAGACACACGGAGCCAACTGCTGGAAAATTTTGCAAAGCCTCGACTTAGTCACTCACATCAGGCCCCCACCCTGAAACACCACTCAACGATTGATGTGTGTTCGGGGCCCAAATAATCAAAACGTGCTTTCACATATAAGCGTGTCATCTACGACATCCATATTCATAGACTCGGCTGTCTGGGACTGAATAGGAGGTTTTTTAAGCACGCCGGCCAGTGAGTGCTTCCTGTCCACCTCGCCTAATCAGGTTGAATCATACCTTACTACTGACAGAACCGACTACTGCACTTTACTGCAGAACCCTCACTGACTGGACAATGTCCAGTGCAATGCTTCATCCAAATAAAATTCACTTAAATGAGTGAATTCATATTTGTTTCAAAGCACAGTAAAAGCAAGCTCAGGGGAGCAGGAGCGCTCAATTATGGTGTTGCTTTAGCAAATGGACTTGCTGAGTCGTGTCCAGACACTTAGATTACAGGAATACACACTGGATCCTTCAGAAACGTCCATAAAATGATTCATGTGTTTGTAGGTTTTGTGCACTCAGAACCAAAGCAAAGACTAAAATAAAAGCGTAGCTCAGGTAGTTCTAGATGATCGTTTTCACCCTAATTTCCATGAGGGAATACTTCATGATTTGTAATTTGTATTACATATGACGCACATTTGGTAAAGTATGATGATCTGGAATGGAACAACTTACTGTAATCTACTAATTCTATTTACAACTGAAACTTGAAGACAGCTAAAAGAAGATATTTTATTTTTCACATCCTCATATGAAAGCATGGGAAAAAGAGAAAAAGAGAGAAGTCTGATATTTAAAAAAAGGTTTCTTTAAGGTCACCGATGAGAAAACAAATATGCAAATAGACTAATGCTCGCTATAGTAAATATACTACACAATTAAAGACATTAAAATAACGCAGGAGAACTGCTGATGTCCAAACGTTTCTCAATCAATGACCAATGACCAATCAATGACATCGTTTTGTGTCTTTGGCTCTCTCCTTGCACTTTTGATAGGATGTGCTCATTGTTATTGTAGTGGTAGCATATCTTTATTTTGTGTGCAGAATAAATCATAATCGCAATGTTGGCGAGAGCTTTCAAAGATGTAAAATACGTTTTGAATTACGAATACAAGGCAATTCTTGGGCGCGCTGATAAGATCGCACAGCGTCTACTTTCTGGGCTTAATTTCAAGTGGAATGAACAGGAAGACAAAGCTGCCTTTGAAATACAAACACGAGTGAAGAAAAACCCTGAGTGTGCAGTATTTTGATCAGCCCCTATTTGGAGATTTTTTGCGGAAAAAAACTGCCCTAATTTTGCCCTCAGATTTCTGCACTCTATTACACAAATACAACTACGTTAGCCACCTTGGTACGGTTATCACTATCAACAGGAGGCTCTACAAATAAACTCGGGGAAGTCAGGTGAGAGTCATACCAGTAGTTTCAGGCTTGAATTTGGCCTGTAGCCTAGTTTTCAGTGTACGGTATCAACACTGTTTAATAAAAGGTGAGAAAGTCGTAGATGTTTCGATTTTTTCATATCTCCCTTATGGCCTTGGCCGTGTGTACATATGGTTGTCTGGCCTGTTATCCTGCTGAAGCTACATTTACAACCCAGTCAGGAGAGTATGTGAGTGCTGAAGGCCACACTGGCTTTGTAAACAAGGCCTGACTATCGACCAGGCCCCAGCAGGAGTGACAGGCCTTATCTGACACTGGACTTGGCTGTGAGTTTGAGAAAAATCTATGCTGCCGAGTACACAAGTAACACAGCGCCTCCATTTTGTTTGTGCTATCATTGTGATAGATAGCCGTGCGAGGTCTCGTTGTTCCTCACCCCTCTGTCAGCTCTACACATCAGGCAACGAAATTCAAGTGCTGTATGTAAAGAGGAACTTTCTGTGGCTGGGTCAAGAGGTTGCCCCTTTCCCTGACCACGGGGATTCCAGCAGCGTGAGAGGCAGCAAACTGTTAGATCTGTCAATAAAAGATAATGACCTTCTGAGCTCCTGATACTGTTTAATCACACGGCCCAACTAGAACATGTGGATGACAGATCAGCCATCTGCAGCATTTTGATTTTTATCACCACCACCAGGCAACAGTTAGGACTCATTAAAAACATCTTTTTCATTTAATGTCAGTTAGGAATTCAAAGTTGTAAAATTGAGATGTAAGATAGGACTTTTAAGGGCACAATGTTGGAAGAGAGTACATGGGATATGAACCTTGATTCCATACTTGAGTTAGCCAGGGTGCATCCGCTACTTTCCACCAGTAGCCACGTGCTGTGTTTGATAGTGATGTAAATTGGACGCAGATGGCAGATAGAACAGATAGAACAGATATGACAAATCCAAAGCAGATTTGAGTTAATGAATTCCAACGAAGGGCTGAAATGTCTCAGTTTCAACAATACAGAAGGCATTGGACGACCAAAGATGAAGTACTGAAGTTACTGAGATTATAATGCTGAAATATGGTTGTGAAAGCCTCAGATGAGGACATAATTTACATGTTGCCTGTAGCTGACAACCTCTGTCTAAATTCACCAGAAGCGAGGAAACATCTCTGTTTGACCGTCTTTCCAAAGGTGAACTCCAGAATGAGACAAGACCTTCCAATGAAGAGGACAAGTGCCTGCTGGACCTCTGACTTGACCTTTCAGCATCAAAGGGAAGAACAAAAGGGGACTGAGCAAGTCCTCTCTGGGGAAAATGCATCTCTAAAATTCTTCCTCTTTGCCAAATGGTAAAGTTCAGACCAGTAAAGCTGCTGTTGCTGAGTCAGCATCTGCTGGAAAGCTTTCAAAAAAACAAGAAAAAAGAAAAATCATTCGTCATAATTTCCCCCGTTGGACAGGCTTGGCTCTGTGGCCAGTGGGCCGAGGTTTAAACGTAGTGTTCATTGGGCTAGGAGTGACGTTCTCACCAAGCGGGGACAACCCAGAGTGTTTGAGGTGGTCTCACTGCTGGAATTCTGAATCCAGGAGTGAAATGGTCTGTCAGAGTGATGTATGATGTAGAGGGGACGGAGGCCTGGCGTCGTGGACTCGAGAACATCGAACAGCCCGTGTGGACAGTCGGGCAGCAGACAACAGTACGCGGAGTGGCTGCTACGATCTGGACTTACTAAAGTCAATGATTATCCTGTCATTATGTCACCCAAAGCTGAACGAAAGCTGAATCTGGATGCTCAGATACTGTATGATGATGTAAAGTTCCCCTGTCTCAATATTTCTTTTTTCCTGTGATCACTTCTCTAGAGACTAGACATGTGAAAGGGAAGTACAGTGGTGAATCAAACAGTATGTTGTCATTAAGGTCAGCATCACGTCACCGCTGAGACAAACAAACCCTCGCTGCTCTCTGCATCACCACCTCTCTCGCTCACGCT
>OMNV01003514.1:2661-14935 GCA_900303265.1 Brotula barbata
AGCACTTTGGGAGATGGGGGGGTAGGGAGCTCAACTCTCACATTCTCTGTGTGGCCTTTAAGGTGTGAGGAATAAAGGGGTATTTGTATTAATCGATCACACGCCAAGCTTGGTTGAAGCCTGGCCCTAATGGTTTGCTTGCTGTCATTTTGCAAGCAGCTTGTAAAAAGGATTAGAGTGGCTCTGTGGAGTAAGGGCGCGAGAACGGCAAAGTTCTGGGGCCAGCAAGGAAAATAAATCAATTTATCCTAGATGGTGGTGCAGTTTGGGAACATAATGCCTAACGATGATGGAGTTTGGACACTTCATACTTGTCATTGTGAAATTGGACTGCCGCGTCGCTAATGACGGTAATGTATGTTGTGCCTCGCCCACTAAAGTAATCCTTCACTCTGTCTCACTTAAATGCATCTCATTGTCTGGCATATTGCATTATGAATACCACCGTGGAAAAAGGACGGAATTTAATTCATACATTCATTCATTTGGGCAGACAGTTAATGGAAAAGCTGCGGAAAGCCATAAATTTCTTTTCTTTTGTCACAGGCGATTGTAACTTTGAGAGGCCGCTGGCAGCGTGTGGGTACAGCCAAGGCAAGGAGGACGACCTTGACTGGGAGCAGGCCAATACCAGGGAGAAGCCTTCATCAGATCCATGGATGCCCTCAGGTAAGAGAGGTGGCGCGGCGGAGAAGAGAGACTAACATTCCATCACCATACGAGGAAGACACGAGCGCTCGGTGGAGTGTGTGTAAAGGATGAAACATTTCTACATTTTCAACTTTAGATCACCATCAGTGGCCGATGATGGATGGATTGATGGATGGATGGATTGATGGATGGGTGGATGGATGATGATGGATGGATGGATAGATGGATGGATGATGGAGGATGGATGGATGATGGATGATGATGGATGATGGATGGATGATGGAGGATGGATGATGGATGGATGTAGATGGATAGATGGATGATAGATGGATGGATGATGGATGGATGGATGGATGAATGATAGATAGATGGATGATGGCAGGATGGATGGATGGATGATAGATTGATGGATAGATAGATAGATAGATAGATAGATAGATAGATAGTTACTTTATTAATCCCAATGGCAATTCCAGTCATCCAGTAGCTAATAATAACAAAAATAACAATAATGCTAATAAAAAATAATATATATAATGTAGTATATATAATATAATATCCAGTATATCATAAATATATACAAAGTGGATTTACTCTGTAATGACTCTGCCTGTTGAATGTTTAGAGTGGTCGTGTTCTAATAATATACAAGCATGAAGACAGACCATAATAGACATAATGCCTTTTTTGGATCTGTCTCTGCAAGTCTGTCTGCAGGCAACTGAATCATCATCACCACCATCATCATCATCATCATCGTCATCATCTGAGCCGCACATCAGTAGTAGTTGCAGCCATAACTCCATTCCAAGCACATTTGGATGCACGTCTCCACCAAATTGCAGATATTAATAGTCTGGCATTCTATAAATAAGCCTGTTTTTCTTTTTCATTCGGTATTTGTGTGTTATGTGTGGAGAAATTGACAAAAATGCCTCATGTCAAAATCAGCTCAGAACATCTCCGTCTCAACTCAGAAGTATTTCATTTACATTTTTAACATTTAACCATTGAGCATGTAACATTTTTATATCATTTGCTGTCTCTTACTGTCCTCACAGGAAGTATAGAGAGCGTAGGTGCCAACTTCACAGCAAACTAATTGTTGTTATTGGAACGAAACGGCGAGTCGTGAATCCATTTTGGATAGCACGCATTCCTCTTGTAGGATTCCATCATCGTTTTCCTCCCCCTCTATGATTAATGTCAGACGCTAATAGCATAACCGCTTCACGCACGAGTGTCTGCAGCAAGGTTGACGATTGAGACGCGAGCACATTTGTATCATCGTATTCAAATCCGTTTTAATTAAAGAAGCCTCTCCATCAGCCGCGTATTGAAATTCATTAAAACGCTCTCCCAGCATTCTGTGTCTGTTGTGTTGCGCGCGATTCGTCTCTTTAATGTTCCATTGATCGCCTTTTGTTTGATTTGAAATGCAGCGACATCGGCGCCACCGTGCACCTAAGGAATTAGACTAATGGAATGGCCTTTTTTTTTTTTTTTTTTTTTCCGTGATATAATAAAGGTTGCATTGCAAACTAATGGATATTGTTTTCCTCTCCTATCTGACGCCTGATCTCACAAAGGCTGCATCACAGATAGATTGCGCCCCCCTGCGCCCTCCGCCCTCCCCCCCACTCTTCCCCCCAATGACAGAAGGGGAATTAATTAGCAAGCCCTCACTAATTTTAAGCAGCCAGTGCCCAGACCTGTTTGCGCGCTGGCGTGTGTGTGTGTGTGTCTGTGTTTATCAGGATGGTGTGTGTCAAACCCGCCCTGGAGAAATTACTTTCCATTGCGAGGGATGCGTCCACTTTTTGAATTGCAATTGATTTATGCCGGAACACATGGAGGCTGAGCAAAGGTTACGGCGGAATCTGCGAAAGACTCGACCTACAAATTAACCTCCTCGTCCGCGTTCTAAATTTAACATATCTGATTAAAATCGCATGTCGGCTAAAGAGGCCTCCCTGATTGTGCCTCCCAGTCCAGAGAACACTTCAGACGGGGATGTTTTCCACCTCGGTGTCTTGAATTGTGGGTAATTAACAGGTTGCAGCACTTTCTCCATTTCTCGACGCGAGTACTCAACCTGCCATGCAAAATTGTAATCTCTCCTCTTTAACTGCGCTGAGAGAGATGTGAAATTTAGTGTACTTGACGGATGAAATTGTTTTAGGGCTTCTGCAGAGAGGGTTGATGGCTAGAAATGCATTTAGGTGAAAGCCACACTGATGGAAAAGCTATCTCACCTCTGATTGCTGTCTCACTCTCAACCTGTACTTATGAATCTCCACAAAATGACCTCATCATACTCACAGAACAGATTGTTATCCTACCCGGTGTGCCGGGATGGAAATGGAATTGAACTAGTCACAGAAAAAGCATTGCTGCCTCGCGCAGGTGGTACACGGGAGCTTTGTGTTTTGCACGACCCTGCTGAGTTCAAACGATGATGAACAAAAAGAGAGAAAAAAAGCTTAGCGTACGAAACACCTTAACGGCTCTCGCGTGAAGCCTAACATTTTCGACATAACTCGGAGAAGAGCAAAGAGCTCATCGGCACTAAAAATTGACCGACTTGCGACTCAGATTGAATCATGAATTCTTTATCAGATGCAAAACCTCCATTGTGCAGTAATATGATTGAATGTTTTATTAAGTTCATACCTGCGAGTGACGCACGAGCCAATCTGCGATGAAATATGCAATATGCAATCAAATGGATCAAAGGCTCAGGAAATCAATAGGAAGGGAAAATCCACACATCAAATGTTTGTGCACTATGGAAACAACTGTGTGAGATGAAAACCGAGCCAAAGAACAAAAAAGCGGGCCAATTCCATCCCCAAATTGTAAATAAAAGAGCATCAAAACAGAAAAGGCAGAGTGAACCGCCGCGAGGAGAACCGGCCCCTCTGATCGCACGGAGAAGAGAGCAGCGGTGCCTGGAACTCTGGGTTGTTTATGAGGATCTGCTCCCGAGCTAATTGCTACGTCTGGACAGAGCGTTGCCTTGTTTATCCCTCCGTGCAGCTCTGATTGTATGCTTGGCCTGCGTAGGGTGGCTCAGCCCAGCTCTCTGACTCCACATGTCAACTCGGGCACGCCGAGCCAACTGGAGACACCCCTGGCACGTCTGACTCCAACGCGCATGGTGAACGGAGTTGGACACACTCCTGTCAGACTCCTTCCTTTGGCCCGGGATCGCTTATTATTTCGTTTCATGTTTTCCACCCCGCGCTGGTCTGGAAGAAGAACGGACGAGGTTGAGTCGGTCGGGAAGTTTTGCAAGCGTGGTGCTCTGGGGGGTGGGGTAGGGGGGGTGTCCAGATGCCATTAAGAAGGAAGCTGTTTTTAGTGAGCCCCAGCTGGTTGCAGAGGCTGCCTCCTCGCTGATGGTGTCATGGATGTTGCCAGGAGTGGGCTGCTGCTCCCAGGCTCTCCCCCGAGGCTCATTGTGGGGAATAATGGCACAAGGAGGAGAAAGAAGGTCCTCTAACTGAGATTAATTAGGGCTTTTGTATTGTGCGAGAGACAATAGGAAATATGCATCTCCGGCTGAATGACTTACACGCTGCTGTCTCTCCGTGGCACGGGGTCTTTATTTCATGCCCTCGTGTCGATAATGACACCGAGAATATACCGAAGCCGCAAAGATTTCTCTCTTATCGCGCGTCTGTTGCGCTCGGATAAGACAGATCGTGGCGATAAGACACTCCCGTCTTGATCATCCCTCCAAACCCTCCGCCCATCTCGACCACCCGTATTGTCAACGTGCACGTAGAAGAGAGAGGGAGAGGGGGAGAGAGAGAGCGCCCGCCGACCGAAGGACATCAGAAAATTTAATCAGAATTTAAATCACATCAGCAAAAAGATGAGATTTGCCGTTGAAGACGGAGGACCACTTGTTGGGAAAACAAGCTGATTGCCTTTGAGGCATTCCCAACTTTGCGCGGAAAATCGCACTCGCTTGGTTGTTGGCGAGGTCGCGAGGTTAAGGAGAGTCCGCATTATACGATTAAGGGACGAAACCGAACGGCAAATTCCCTCATCTGATCAATTTGCGAATTAATTCCTCGGGACGACGGACGGCGATGTCCAATTTGGCGTGTTTGCGTCCTACGTTGCGCGACGGCCCCTCACCAAACGGAATCATTCTAAACAGGATTACGACGGCGTACTCCGCCGCCGCCGCCGCCGCCGCGGAGGACATATTTGCATACAGCGTGTCGGAATGCACAGTATGTACAATTACGGCTAATGATGCCGCTCGGTGACTCGAGCGAACGCTCTCTGTTGTGTAAGAGGTGCGTCGCGAGTAAATGGGTCATTATCTTAGCCGTTTATTGCGGCGGAGCGACGGTTTTGTACAAAGGTATATTAAGATGACGTATTAAGCCATTATGAAGGGCTTTTGATTGACACCCGGCAACAAAAGATGCTGCGGCGGAACATAATAAGGGTCAGCTGCTGTTCCACCTGACAGTGCAAATGACAGGGCTGAAATGTGTTCAGCATGATGGATGGTTTTAGGTGAATCTGTTTGACATTGTCAAAGAAAACCTGCCAGAACCCTCATATGCAGAGCCAAACCCTATACGGTGTTATTTTATCAGGCCCCCTTTCATGTTTCAAAGGACACTGGGAAAGTTCTGGAAAATGGAGCGGAGGCCACGGCCGTTCACATTAACAGGCTAACCCTCACAGCGAGCGCATTTTTGATTGGTGGCAGACAGTGAGAATAGCCCCGTCTTCATTGACATTTCTGAAACGGCGGCCGTGCTTTTCTGCGACTGTGACCTCTGTGAATTTTATTAGCAAATGAGACCTGGAGGGTTTGGGTTTAAAGAGCGCCCCTTCATTCTGATTTCTCCCACATAATGATTTTCACAGAGTTCAGGACCCGAACGGAGCAGAAATAATGAGCACCGGTCATTATTGCAAAGTATATTCTCGACTCAGACCATCACTCAACTGATAATGAATCTAAATACCTTCAACCTATTGACGTTCGATAATTACAATTGGACGGACCTCTATTTGTGGGAAGTGATGATCTCGGTGTACAGCGTAGAACCGTTTTGAAGATTGTCCAGCCTTTTCAGAATAGGAACAAAGGAAACACAAAAGCAGCTCTAAACCAGCTAATGAACTATAGCCACATCCTGCTACAAAAACCACCACAGATTAGGACGGCAACAAATACTCGACGTTATCGATAATGTCAACAATAAAAAATGTTCATAATTGTTTTAATTGTTGATTCGTTGCTTGAACTCACAGGGTTTAAGAGTAGTCTGCCGCATTTTAACCAGAGGAACGCTATAGCAGTAGTGAGGTACCCTGGTTAGATAGATAGCATGCTAGCTAGATCGTTCACTAATAATGCTGGCATTAGCAAACGAGCATGCTAACGCTAATGTAACAAAAACGGCAAGATGACCTTTGATACAACATTATGACAAAAAGTAAAAAGTACATATTAGTAGATATGATATATATTTGAAATCAACTTCTATTAACTTTTACAGAGGCTCTGCCCATTGCATTGTGGGATATCCTCTCCCTTTTTAATTCATTTTCATACAAAACTGTCCTTGCCTTTAATGTTAGCGAGTTCTTGCCCAATACAACCACAAAGTCGAGTCAACAACTAAATAGTAGCTGAAGAGCAATTGATTAATTGTTGCATCAATCGACCAATTAGTCGAATAATTGTTCCAATAATCGCTAGATTAGTCGATTATCAAAATAGTTAGTTGCAGCTCTACCACAGAGGCAATTTTCGACTATGTATGCATAATGTTTTGCTGGTGGTAAAGATTAGAAACCCATCATTTGTAAATTGACTTAGTATTTGACTTTTCATGTCTTTCAACACATTATGATCATTCTTATTCGTCTCTTTCTTTAGGATAATATCTGCCCCGTTAAGTACCCACTCAGACATTTTCAGTTTCGACTTGGCAACCAGAAATGACTGCTGTTTCTTTAATTGGAAGACATTATGGGCCGGGGGTGGGCGCGGATTAAGATTAAGTCTTCTTATTGTAACAGATCGATTATAACCGTTATTATGGTTGTAAGGCAGGAAAAGACCCTTCATCCCCCAGATCACCACAGGTCCTGTCCAGGGTGTTATGATTGAATCAGACAATAATCTCACTATTGTTTCCAAAGTTCACAGCACTCATCTGGAGAAGATAAATAATGAAATAAAATAAAAAAGAGCTACGTTAGAGAAAGAACACAAATATCTCCCACTTTGATATTTCGTGAAGTCAGGAGTCTTTTTTTATATTCAATGGACCCTTTTGTTAAACTGACAGAGGCAATATTGAACAAATATTTCCTGTCATAAACTGTTCCTTGTTGGCGGATGAGTACATAATTACACTTCCAAAATGCTCTTCAGCCAACATTTCAAGTTCAACAGCAGAAAGGATTCTTTGCTCTGCACTCGGTGGGTTCTTTTCAGGCACGTGTCAGGTCATTCCCAAGGGCAGACTGCTGTGCTGTTTGTGCATCATGCTATTTGTTAATCAATCCATATATTGTATGAGCATAATGAGGTATATTATATACAGTAATATAACACCAAATGATCCATGGATGCTCATTTCCAGAGAAGGACGAATACAAAACATCTCTGTCTGGTTCTCCTCTCACTCCTCCAATTGATGATCTTCAACCGAGCAGCAGGCCGTTACCAGCCTCAGTGAATTCAAATTCATTTCAAATTCAACTCAAGACGTTTGATGACACAAAATCTCGCAGCACTAATTGGCCTAAAGCTCAGAAACGGTGCATTTTCCCTGCTGCTGAAAGCCTTCATGTTTCCAGGAGGAAACTCAGGGAAGCAGAGGCTCCAACCATTCTGAACAGGCATCCAAACTAAAATAATAATGATAAAAAATAATCAAAAACAAATTAAAAAAAGACCAAAAAAAATACAAAATGAGCAAATAAAAATAATTAAATAAATAGAAAATCCTGTGTTACCATCAAATACCTGAAATAGCCAAGAAATACCGAGTGATTATTCCAAGAGTGCACCATTGATTTCCAAAGAACAGTGACATGAATGAATGTAGCATCTGGAGCGGGAACACTTCATCTTTTACTAATTCATTTTTCATACCAGTCTCCGCGTTGGCCCGTGTTCAGCCATCATTGTAATGGAAGGTGAAGGTGGCCTACATTGGAATAATAATAAATCTGTTCCTCTGAATACCTTAGACAATAGCAGAGCCCCGGCCTTTTACCGAGTGGCACCGACAGGCCCGGTGCGTGCTGAGAGCTCTCCATTTTTAATTGGTCATTGTTAAAGCACAGGAGACAGAGAAGGAGGAACAGAGGGAGGAAACACCCCGGCGCATCACCGGCACATTAGCACAGCGCTAACACAGTGTCATTATAATTTGCTCTTCGTCTCATTGGCTAATTAGCTTGTCATGGTGCAGCGGGTCCTGCCGTGTATGTGGTCATTAGGCTTGAAGAGCGTAGAAACGGAATGACAATCGGTGTTCTCCTGTCATCCGCTTCACGTCTGCTGCACGCCGGCATCGCGCCGCGGTGATGCACACGCATGCTTCTAGTACTCTTTACGCTTTCTGCCAATCGATTTTTGCGTTCTGTACGTCCGCCATCGGATCGAATTTGGAGGGAGAGATGTCATCGCCACGCTCCCACGCTGCTGCCCGCCGCCGATTGAGCCTTTTCCTAATATTAACATTCGTAATCCCGGCAGCTAATTTCACCGTAATCGTAACAGCCTTATCAAACGAGACGCCACTTCCTACAGTGTACCTATTGTTTTATTAATATTTCATTTACATAATGGTAAAATGTACAAATGCTGCTCGAGGGCGGCGAGATTTTCATCTCTAATTACCAACAAAAGAAAACTGCTGCGCATAAATCTCCTGCGTAACACTGTCACGGCGAGGCTGCTTTAAATAAATAGTAAACAGTCTGTCTGAATCAGAGAGGAGAGCTGCGGCGGCGGCGGCGTTGCTGTCTTTGTAACGTGAGCTACAACTGAACAATTCATCAGCTGATTATTAGTGCGGGTTGGCATCACACCGAGGGTTACCGACGCCTCTAAGGGGGAAAACAAAATGTTCCGGGCACCTGAGCAGATGGTTGAATGTTATTAAAGAGAGCTCACGGTGCCTATGTAGAGGCGCCTGACTGGGGTTGGATAAACAAGTGGCCTTTTTGATGTACACAATGTCCTGTATATCCTGAGAAATAATTAGCCGGAACACTCGAATGGGAGAGAAGCTGAAAGAGAATAACACATTAAAACATGGCAGAGAGGATACACTCCATCCTGTGTTGTTGATCACAGCGGTGCGTCGCGTGCGTCTTAACGCACTTTGAACCGTGCACGCTCACAAGTCAAGTCGGTGTAAAGGAACGAAGTAAAGATGCATTTTTGATTTTTTTTTTTTTTTTTTTTTTGCAGGGGTACCAAGTCCAGTTTTTCTCTTAAGAAAGTACAACTGTCACACATCTGCAAAACCGTTTGGTGATTGATAATCGATCGTCCCTGTCCCCCTCCGAGTCCATGTGGTTTGGAGTCGGAGTGTGTAAAAATAACACGGCACACGGGGTGGTACAAGCGAGAGTGAACTGGTAGTTGTTGCTATGGTTATCGTGGGGCACCGATGTAAATAAAGTGATGCTACAACCAGAATGACGTGTTAATAACACCCGCCAGCCAATCAGAAACGAGGAATTTCGGCCACATAACAAGCATGTACTCACTGTGGTAGCTTTACTAGTGTGTGTGCGTGCGCGTGTGTGTGCGCGTGCGTGTGGCTTATTATACGCTCCATCAGAAGATACAGTCCTTAAAAACACTGACTCGCCGCCGCCTGACAAACAAAAAAAAACGAGGAGCCCGACTCTGTCATCACAACCCAGTGCTCCTCCTCCTCCTCCTCCTCTGCTCCCTCTGCTCCTGTTTCATTGTGTAAACATGACAAAACCCCCACTCGTTATCTGAAGCTGGAGACAGATGGAATTGGTGAGCGTTACAAGTGCAGCACAACAAGACAAGTGGGCAAGCTCGGATCATTGATGGAACAAATGGGGCTCCGTGAGAGGCTGTTTGGATGAGGCGCCCGGGGACCCGGCCCGCTCGCACAGTCGGCGTAATTCACCCCCTTTTTAACGCCATATCTCAGCGGATCGCCAGATGTTAACTTTAACTCGCGCTTCGGTTTGGGCTCTGCTTGGCGTGCAGGAGAGGAGCGTCGCGGGTCGTTCCGTCTCGCCTCCGAACGCGACGCCGCATCGGTCGGCGCGCTCTGAAAACCCAAACGTTTCGACGCGAACTCGGTCGGCTTGGCGGCGTCTCGCGCGCGGCGCCCGGAATTCGTGCCATCTCGTTTCCCGAGCCAAGCGAAATAGGATGATGACAAATAGAACGTGCTGTGCTCCTCGTTGAGCGTTTGCCAACGTAATAATTCTCACTTGCGTTTTATTGGCAGGGGGGGAGGGAATTAGATTAACCTTTAATATCGAACTGGAATGATAAAATCTAAACGGGGCGCGCTTGGCAGATATATTTTAACTTATCGATTTCTCATTATATCCCATCTCTCTGCCACAGAGGCGGAGGACGCTTCTCAAACACACACGCGCGCCCTGAAAAACAAACGCGTCGTTTCCCTCTTTGTGTTTCAAATGAATAAATGTTTCCCTCCCAATACGAGGGTAATAGTATTTTCTTATAAAAGGCCAAACACAAGTGTCCTCAGCACCGAGGGAGAAGGTCTCGGCCCATTCTTTACCTCAGCCTGCACATCCTTGTAGGCCTTTTATTTCGTTACTGCGAATTCTCAGGTTGTGTTTGCCTGGAATAATCACTTTTTTTTTCTTTTTTCTTTTTTTTTAACCTGTAGATCTCAAATCAAATGAACGACAAACAACGACGCTTAGATGTCTGAGCAGAACGGAAGAACGTCGTAACGTTTGCGACTCTTGTGTTCTGTTGACAAAGCCGCTAGGGGTCCGGCTGTCCTTTACCGTTAATTGGTGCCGTGAGAACATCTTTTGGATTAAATACATATTTCCTGCTTTTGTTCTATGGACCGATCGCACCTCCAAATCCACAGGTGCCATAATTTGGATATTACATTTTGGGGAAGCAGCTTTACTGCGCAAATCAAACGAAAGCCCCTCGCCCGTAAACACATTTAACCATCGAATATTTTCATATCTAATACTATTTACAAGTACTTGTGATTTCTTTGAGTGTACTTCAGTGCTCCATTCTGCAGCTGTACGTAGAACGGCGTGGTGTACTTTATAGTTTCAGGCTCTTGCAGGAAGTTTTGCTATGAATGTTAATTACCTGACAGTGGTGAACAAGATAAAAACCAACCTCAGGTACTCCCGGCAGGTTTAAACAAATGGCAGCAATTATATTTAAGTAGTGTTTGACGCCGAGCCTGATAAACAGTAATTTAAAGCCGTGATATAATAATCTCCTCCGTGTTGCAGGCTCGGCTTTCATGATGGTGAACACGTCGGGACGCTTCGCCGGCCAGAAGGCCTTGCTGCTGACGCCGCAGCTGAGGGAGAACGACACCCACTGCGTTATCTTCCAGTACTACGTGGGAGGGCGGGACAACAGCTACCCGGGCCACCTGAACATCTACATCAAAGAGAACAACAGCCCTATGGGAATGCCCGTCTGGAACGTTTCTGGTCCGGCCACTCGCAGCTGGGGCCAGGTGGAGCTGGCCATCAGCACCTACTGGCCCAACTTCTACCAGGTGAGGGGACAGGGGGTCGATCACGGCCCCCTTAAACACAGCGTCTCGACAGGAAACGCGGCCGAGCTCATCCCGAGTAACATCTCCACCGCGGTCAGCTGACTGGAACGAGACGAATTCATCGTACGAGAAGGTCCAAACAGGCACACAATGCCCCTTTCAAAACCCCCGAGGATTATCCGGGGCTACCTCGGTATCCATGGTAATCTATTCTCGCTTCCCTCCATCTGAGCCAGTTCTCTTTTTCAATTCTAAAAACTCATTTTCACTTACCAGTGCACATGAGTGCTAGCCAGGGCGAGGTGATTTCACACTCGCCTGGTTATTAGTCTCCACCGAGCTCGTTCCCAGAGTCCACCTAATGTTAATTGATGCAGGGAGACCCCTTAACCCCCCGACGGGAGATGGTCCCCGGCGGACTATTTCATTACGGCCAGGGGAAGGTGGTCCGTTTGGAGCCGGGGGAGGGGGGGCGAGTCCTGTTGCTGGCTCATCACGGCCACCCTGATAACTTAGTTAACAAGGAGCACCGCTGGGCTCCTCTCTGCTACACAGGGGCGTTAATGAGCGCCACGCGGACAAAAGAATGTGACGGGAGAGGAAGGTGACAGCTGAGAAGGACAGCGTGTGCAGCAGCAGCACTCGCCGCTCGCTGTTGACAGGAGGAGGGCGACCTCAGCGTGACATAATGATGCACAGCCGGCGTGGCC
This sequence comes from Brotula barbata, assembly GCA_900303265.1. Taxonomy (NCBI): domain Eukaryota; kingdom Metazoa; phylum Chordata; class Actinopteri; order Ophidiiformes; family Ophidiidae; genus Brotula; species Brotula barbata. The sequence continues at coordinate 14,819 of OMNV01003514.1, forward strand.
GATGGGTCGCCGTTCGGCTCGGGACTCTTACAGACGGAAGAAGTTTGCGAGGGGAGGTGGCGGCAGCGCTCCCCCCTCTCTCCTGGACAAACGTGTGACGATCCGGGATTGAACTCC
>OMNV01003517.1:2796-15429 GCA_900303265.1 Brotula barbata
CCCCTCCCCCCCAAACCTCCAGGTTTCAGATGGTTGTGTGAGTGTGTGGCACCTGAACATTTTGTGTGTGACAGATATGCAGGCCCCCTGTCTGTGCTTAAGTGTACAGGCCTGCGTGTATTCGTCTTGGTGTGTTCAGATATGAAATGTACTGTTTGAGACAGATGGAGTCAGGGTGGGGTGGGGGGTGGGGGGGTCATCCAGGGTTTATGTGAGTGTTTCTGTGTTGTAACGGTTGTCTGTTAGCGAGTCCTCGCCTGCTCCAGCCTGCGCATCAGCTGCTGCCTGCGAGCCTGAAGCCTGTCCTTCTCCTGCTCCAGTCTCACCTCCTCCGTCTCCAGCGAGCTCACGTACTCGGTGGCCTTCTTCAGGATCAGCACCTTTGCCGCCTTCTCGTTGTGCGCCAGCTCCGGCACGTGGTCTCGAAGCGTCAGGAAGCTGGAGCGCAGGTCGTTGCGACGCTGGCGTTCTAGGATGTTGTGGTTGCGCCGGCGCTCGCTGTCCTCTGAGTCGGAGCTGCCGCGGGGGCTGCTGTCGCCGCTGGTGCTGCGCTTGGTGCGTGACCCTGAAGTGCTGGTGGTGACTGAGGTGACTGAGCTGCATGAGGAGGAAGGTGAGGAAGACAAGGAGATGGGTTTGCTGACAGGCCTCTGAACGTCGGTCGTCTTTTGCTTCTTCGAGGGCGGGGCGGGGTCGTCGTCAGAAGCGTACGGGGAGGGGGCTGCGTAGTTGTGCTGCTGCTGGTGGACCGAGCTCCTCTTCAGGATCAGCTCCTGAGGCGCCCGGCTGACGAACCGACTCCCCACGCCAGAGGCCGCGCTCCTCGGGTCTTGACACTTGGGATGCACGGAGACGGTCGCCGTGCCTGTTGCCATGGGTGATGCCCTGTTGATTGTGGACCGCCTCTTCTCTACGGTAACAACATCAATCTCCTCCTCCTCTTCCTCATCTTCATCCTCTCCCTCCTCGTCTTCGTCTTCTTCTTCATCATCGTCGTCATCCTCGTCGTCTTCCTCTTCTGGGAAAGGAAAACAGCACGTTAGTGACTTAATCGCTCTGACACCAAATATTCTCACTATGTCATCCGTGCGTACTAGCAGGTGACAGGTGTGTGTGTGTGCAAAAGTGTGTATGAGATCAAGAGAGTGTGTGGGAGCAAAAGCGTTGCTCAACAGTGTTTGCAGAAACCTCTTAATGCTTAGTGTCAGTCACTCCTCCACTAATCTACTCTGCAGGCGTTGACATGCTCGGTCTCACCGCCGAGCAGACAGGCTGCATTTCTGCCTTTCATTCCTCGTCTCGCTCCTTTTTAAAATCTCCTAATCTTCTCTGGTGAAACCAGTTGGATGTCTGCCGTCTGTTGGTGCTGTTCCAGTCTCGCTGACAAGGTACAATAGGGAGCGAGGCACTAAGAACACTTTACCTTCAACTAACCTCTGTCCCACTTCTTTCCCCTTTCCTTCGTCTTACCCCCTTCATCGCTGTGCCTGCGCTAAGATGGAGCGGAACAGCTGAGACTTATCATTAGCCGACGTCTTTGAAGATGAAAGAAAGTTGCCAATCACAGAGGCAGAAAGCGTGCGGCCCGGTAAAAATGCCTTTTGGGATAATGACTCTCATTATCAACTCTGGGGTATCTAAAGAGTGTGGCATTTTACAGCTTACGGTAACCCACTTCAGACAACGCTGCACCAGGATGCTGCCTCAACGCACCGAACACAAACGCACAATCTCGCACCACCGTCAAAACAAAGCTGAGCACAGCTGGGTGGATGAGGGGGCGTGGCTGGCCGTGGCACATGTGAGGCTGTGATTTAGATGTTTGGTATTTCACTCCCACAGCAGAACAGCTCATTTACTGGAGCTGCAAAGATCATGAAAATAAGAGAGAGGGCTACTCCCAAGCATCTTATCTGTGTGAGATAAAATATTGAGAGCAGCTGAGAATTTGGAAATTAAGTCTTTCCACAATTGTCTTCAAAGCTCGGCCTGTTCCTGGCTGGCAGCTTCTTTTTTACCGGTGTCGTCCATCTGTACATACGCTGTTGGCCGTAATCTTGTTAGGGACGACTGGATAGCAACATGTAAAGGTGATGGGGGTCGCTAGTTCCCATATAAGTCATCCTTAAAGGGCAGATTGGACTATCTGTAGGGATAAACCTAAGTTGTAGCCTTTCAAGTCTGTCTCTCTTTGAAGGCAAGATGAGGAACGTGTGGAACAAAAGGAAGGGTGCGTCTTAACGCTGCGAGCGGCGGAAGAGCATTGGAGGAGTATTGTGACCAGGATGGCGGGGCGGCAGGCGATCGGATCACCACCCTTTAAGCCTCAGAGCTGGAGCGGCGCCAGGGAGACAGCTGTCGAGATGGAGCGCTTGTTCAAAGCTGTCACCCCCCTAAAGAAGCAGCTAGGGCCCTCCTCCGTCCTCTTTCTTTTCAGTGAAGGGGCGTTTGGCAGGACTGACTTAGCCTACCCTGTATGCCAAGCTGGAGGCCTTTGTACTACTGTTTCACAGCAAAAACACTCTGATAAGGACTCGTGAGTGTTTGTTTAGGGAACTCATAGACGGGAGATAAAGTTTTGGACCGATTAAGCCGTCATTTCCCAATCTAAATGGGATGTCCTTTACACACAAAACCCAATCAGGAGGATGTGTCTGACTTTGGTTCACAAGTGACAGAACTGTCCTCCTCCTGGGGCAGCGCGTGTATTTCTTTGTTTGTGTTTCAGCTCATCTCAGGAGCAGTTACACACTGTAACCAGTGGCAGTTTCTCAACCTACTGTGCTTTAAATCCACACCAAATCAGAACATCCACAGAGACGCAAAACCAGACAGCTTATCGACTCATCAAACGATTTATCACATTTTTCACGTTCTGCCTTTGACATTTTCTGGCCCTGTAACCTGGCCTGGTGCAGTGTGAGGTGTCTTTTTGTTTGGCTGGGATGCCAACTGAGTTCTCAAAGCACACAATTCCCCATTTTACTGCCATCTGCCGGATGAAGCGCCGGCTGATTACATAAACCTCGTCCACTGTGTCACTGCGTCTGTGTGTGTGTGTGTGGAATGTAAGGAGGTAATCCGATTGTGGTCCAGTCATATGAACAAGCTCCAGTCCCCCTATTAGGCTACTGGGTTTACGACCGTGATAATAATAATAATAATAATAATAATAATAATAATAATAATAATAATAATGCGTTTCCGGGGTAACACAACAAAGGCTTTGGCGCATCTTCCAGTGCTTACCGGAGTCACTGCTTCCGTGGGCTGTGGAGGTGTCGACAGTCACGGGTGGGTCTCTGCTGCCGTTCTTCTTGTTGACGGGGAAAGGGAACACTATCGCGGGGTCCACACACTCTGACACCGAGCTGCGGCTCACAACCTCCGGCGCCTTGACGCATACGCTCCTGCCTCCTCCAGCGGCCGTGGAAATGGCCTTGCCGAGCTTCTCCGTGACCACCCGCTCCAGCTTTTCCCTGGCGGAGAAGCCACTCCACATACAGTCCTGGATAATGATGCTGTTGGGGTTAGAATCCAAAGCGGAGCCGAAAAGGTCCACGTCGTCGGACGCCCCCCAGATATCGTCCTCTGGCAGGAGCAGCAGCTCAGAAGCCCAGTCCAGAGGGTCCCCTAACCCGAAGCCCAGTGGGTCTTCTGGGGAGGCAGACGCCTGTTCCCCCGGTAGCGCAGCTCGGCTTGGAGAAAGGGGCGGAGTGGGCAACAACTCGAATTTCTTCCAGATGTCCTCCCCCGGTGGCGCAGAGTCGGGACCACAGAAGTAGAAGTCGTCCTCGTCCGGGTAGAAACACGGTTGTAAGGAGTCAAACTCCAAATCGGAGTGTTTACTTATGATTGCCGGCATTCTATCCCACAATCACAAAACCTGAAAAGGAACAAAAGATAGTTGAGCGTCCGAGAGTAAAGAGCGTCTCTCCCCACTTTCCCCTCTTCCATCACACCTGAAAAGTGCGTTACAGAGACGCATGACTTCAAAGCCCACACACAGACACGCAGTCTACTCCACTCACTTCCACACTCAGTCATCTGTGGGATTTAAAAAAAGGGAGCCCACATAAATCTCCCAGGAAACTGTGCGTAATTGTGACCCTTGGCGCACGGACGCAGCAGAGACATTTTACCCCACACTCCACTTCCACTTCCACAAAAAAAGCATGTTTACATCAGGAAACATGGAATGACAACAACCAAGAGGAGTGGAGAAAATGATTATAACGGGCGTGAATTAATCACTGGCTGGAATGAGAAGATGCTCACCTCGTCCTGACTTGGGATGATGGTGATGATGATGGTGATGATGCGTGAATTTGATTTTTCCGTATCTCGCGGTCAGTAATACAGACACCAGATTTGGAGCAGTCATCTACTTTCGGAGTACACACAGTCTTCTGACACACATTGTGCTTGCTTTGCAGTGTTATACACTCAGATCTGCGGGAGGAGACCAGACTCCTCCCTCCCCGGCTGGGGGGGAGGTACTGTCGGGCTTTGGGTTTGATGCGGCGCGGGAGAGACAGGCTGGCTGGGAGCTTTTTCTTTCAAGGTGAATCGGGATATAGCCCAAACACTGAAAAGAAAGCAAGAAAGAAAGAAACAAAGAGGGGCAGGGAGAGACAGAGGGAGAGAAATTCCTCACACGCTAAAAGTGATTAAATATTGATAACTGCAACTGTATTGTCTCTGACCCACTCTCTCGGGAGACTTAAAGGAAAAAGCTGTAGAGCAACCCCCATTATTGCTCAAGGGCACTACAGCAGGTTGAATGCTCGCCACTAGGGGCTACAACCGTGCATATGAAGGTCAGTTTACCCCCAGGTACCCCGATATTCTTTATTAATTCACATTCGTTGGTATTGAGCGAATCCATGGAATTGTTTAATAAATCGCCCGGGGTTAATAAAATGGGTTTCACTGCTTGAAATGTCTGTGATGTTTTTTATTTGTAAATACAGACATATTTTCCTCTAAATTAAATAAATGTCATTTTCTCCATTGTCTGAGGGCACTGAGAGACCAACATCCAACGATCATAGAGCAAGGATCACTGCGCCCTCATACGGACACTCAGGGAACTGCACCAAATATGCGCAATATTACCAGTGCACCAAAGGAGCCAAACAAAGACCTAAAGGGTATAGGTTTTTTTTTCTTGAATAAAAAAACAAATTATTTTTAGGAGCTTTGGAAAGTTATGTGAGTATTTTTCTTTCTCTTAAACAAGTGTTTTTTTCATTACATCAGACTATAGGATAGTATATTTACAATAAGGGATTACATAGAGATGAATAATAATTTATTGTTTTTTAATTGTATTCATCTCTACTGCTGCATTTCCAGTGACAACAGCCTGTGTGAGTGAGGTGCTTTATCTGTGGATTCACAGAGTTATGCGTTATGTAACCGTGAGCGGTGGTTGTAGCCTGCAGTCATTTCCATTCCCTTTCTAATGACAGATGTGAGTAACGGCACATCTGTAATTACGTGCACACTCAGTCCCTCCTACAGTGCCTTTTTCTGTGAAAACCTTAAGAAAATGGACGGAATATTGCATTAAAGACTATTATTACTACTACTGCAGCTGCTACTAGTACTTGTGCAATTATTATTATTTGTATGAACAATATTATTAGTAGGAGTATTAATAATATTACAAACTATAGCAACCATTACTACAGGTTTTTGATGTGCTGCTGCCAAGTGCTAGGATAATAATAATAACATTAAAAAATAATAGTAATAATAACAATATCATGTTATTATTATTACTATTATTATTATCATTATAACAACTAGCTTTCCCGGTAGTTGTAGCTCTGTAATGCTACTACTACTGCTGTTCTTAGTACTATTCCTGTTATGTAAAATGTTACTATTAATGAGAGAGCTCTAATACCAATAGTAACAACAATTATTTCCATTACTATTACTATTTATAGTAGTAAATAGTGCTACAACTTAGTTGTAATAGTGATGGTTCTAGTCTTACAAGAATAACAACAGCGTGTGGAACGATGATGTCATAATAATAATAATCAAAGGTCATTCAAAACTGACTGATAGTGCCAAGTCTTACAAGACAATCACAACCTAATTTCATAAAATTCTTAGATCAATATTCTTATATCGTTGTTCTAATACAATAAGAGGTCCAACAACAGTACACGTTTAAATGACCGAGAGGAATATTGTTGTATTTTGTTTCGCAAGGCGAGAGTTTAAAAACCACAGGCAGCGAAAAGTGAGAATCTGCAGCTGTTTTGTGGGAATGACAGGGAGTTTCCTGGGACTTGGTAGTCAGCTCCCAGGAACATGGAGATGGTTTGGGAGTCAGAAAGTCCCCACAGGCCCTTGTCCAGCTCTGTCTGTTCAGTTCTGATCTTCCAGCAGGAGCAGCAGCAGCTTCCTCTGTGAAACAGGACAGCGAGTGGGAGTGAGAACAGAGGGGAAAGTTGTTTTTGTCCAGTGCAGATTGGATGAGGACAGGAAGCTTTTATATGGATCACCAGAATAAATACTAAACAAGCGGATGGATGGGGAAATGCTGCCTACCTGCTGCAGTGAGTCTTGGCAGAAGAGCAAACACACTTTGCAAAAGAGTTGTGTGTCACATTCTCACCTTTGTCTTCTACCTCAAATAAGTAAAGTCCATTTAAAAATAAACAGACGTGTAGAGACAAAAGCATCAGCTCATCAGAGGTGGAATAACACCGCTGTCTTTTCTCGTTGTTTTTAGGAATGGTGGAATGTCTAGTCTCCCTCCCACCATTCAACATCGGACCGGAACATGGATGGTTAAGCAATTGGGCCAGTTTTGATAAAAGATTCATAAGTCATCCCAGTGGAGAGGACAAAGACAGGCATGTTGTGAGCGAGATCCACGGCGGTGACATAGGGGCAGACTGTGTTAGGTCACAGAGCAGCACATCCATATTTGACCTGTGTGGGTGCAGTAACTGTGGGGATGTAGATCCTTATTGTTGTCGTAGGTTTGTTTTCAGTCTGCACGTTCAAGGATGCAGAGGAAATGAATGAGTTAAGTCCGTCTACAGTCAACACGGAACTTCACGGGCAGCCTTGACGTGGTGGATATCATCAAAAACACGTTTTACTGACATTCTTTCTACTGTCTCTTGGTGGCTGACATATTTAAGGACCGGAATCCAGGAACTCTTCTTCATTTTGCACCTGGGGACCAGGGCAAATGCTAGAAATATAGTTCAAGTTCCTACTCCATATAGACTCCCTTCACTAGTTGAGGATCTGCTGGGTGGACTTTACGCTCAACCCAACCCAAACAGGTGGATCGTTGTCATTAGCTTGCAGTAAATCAGCAACAATCTTACTTCAATACTTTGTCTGTTCACAAAGCTTCCAAAAACAGCACTGTTTTTTACCTTCGCTGCCTCTGTTGTTATCAATGCATGTGGAATAACACAGATGTTGTGCTATAGATGTCTGGCAGGGTCACAGTCACTTCCTATTTCCCATGAACTCATGCCGTTAAAAAGGAAATATTTTTGTTATATTGCCCAGATGAGAATTGTGTAATTCAGTTTTTGTGTACAGCACAGATCCACATAAGTGAGAGAGAAGGAGAATAACTTTTAATTGTAATGTTTCAAATCTTAAAGTATGAAAAAGTTCTAAAGGTCTCAAAGTGCCCTCATGAGAATCACAGACCTGAAACCTTTTCAGTGCTTGGACTTATCACAGTTTATTGGTTGACAGGTGGGCGCTCCCAGACAGGTCAAAGATCTATGAGCGTTAACACATGCAGACAGAATCATTCTCAGTCATGGTCACACTGACACCAAGTCAGCTAATGTGGAAATCCATGCAGCCGTGGGGAGATCTACTCACAGAACGGTTATGTGCACATTGTACTGCCATTTTGCCTGTTCCGCTACTTATGCAAAAATACAGAGTAAACCACATGCATGTCTAACAGGGTTACATCATTCGCTGATTATCCACGAATCGTCGATCAGTCAACTTACGAGGGGAAGCAGATCAGTCGAAGAAATGCACATATTTTGGTGGTTAATTTTGCGCCTCTGAATTGTCAACATGCTTAAGTAAATTGACTCACAATCACATAATCTATTAGTCGCAGTAAACCAGCATCAATTTGTATTGACTGTAGATTTTGTTCTTATTATCATGTCTAGATGGCATGGAACAAATATATGTGGGAGCTTTTTCTGTAAAAAGTGCTAGATAATGACAAGGACCAATATTGGGCTTTTACATCAAACAGGTCTGGTTTGAAGCCTGCACAGCTCGCAGTTCAAGCCAACATGAGCTTAGTAACCATCTAACAGCTTCCCAACAGCTTAGTGCGTCCTCTGTCTGTGTAAGGCATTAGCTCTCCTCTTCTTTAATCATGTCAACGGAGATTCCACAGTGGCATCTTTTCCTCAAACAACCCAAATCCAACAAGAAGCCGTGTTTGTCCACGATCCACACCATTAGATTTCAGCTCCAGCGAAACCTTCCAGCCCCGTGCGTACAAGTCACAATCATCCCCACCCCCTTCACCTTCACCTCACCCCAAACCAACGCAAGCATTCACTTTATCCCTAATGCCACTTAACAGCATCCCAATCAAAAATCACCACCAATCCACTGCAGCGATCCCATTTGGCTCGTATTATTATATTATATATTATTATTATATGTTTATTTATTATCACTTTGATATCGGGAATGATTGAAGGAATGACACAATTAGGGGAAATAATTCCAGTAGCCATTCTTTTCAGAGTTGCTATTTCTCAACGCCTTCTGTATCTCGCACAGACTGTATTGAATGTGACTGCACGGGAGTTTGAGGCGATGATTCAGGTTAAAAGAAGCCTTTTAGGTTTAATCTTGGTGCCAGAGATGACTTCATCAACATTTTACAAGTCTCTTACCCGTGGAGAAAAGCAGGAGCGAGTTGCAACAAAGCCCTGAGGAATTTGCATGAAATCTTAATGGAAATTCTCCACTAAACAACACCAGATAAGCATTTTTTGCTTATGATGTTATTTTGAATACAAACCAAATTGACAAATATGCTCAGAAAGGAAAGTTATTTTCCCATGTAGACTATTTTTGGAGGAAAATTTCCCATCAGGTCTATTTTGGGAAGAATAACCTTGTTGAGGAAGTATATTGGCCTTTCTACAGAAGAGGATTAGGGCCAAAAAAAAAAAAAAAGCATTCTGAGAAAAATGGCAGAATTCTGATTGTAATCTCAGAATTGTGCAGAAAAATATTTGAACTATTTAAAGATGGATTTTTTTTTATGTCAGCATTTTTTAAAAACTTGGCCCTATATAATCCTCTTCCATACAGTTCAAAGCTGCTACTGATGATATTGCATTTTCCAGTTCCAGAAGCGTGCACGTTTCCCAGGAAGTGGATTCTGTCTTGTTGCGTCTTGCCCTCCAACCATACCTTTATGCCTGCAGGCCTCCCCATTGGAATTAAACCGGTACATCCGATGATTCACGGATCATATAAACATCACTTTTTACTATTGAGTAATGCTTCAAAATGTGGCAGCTGAGATCCCCGGTGTGATCCATTCCACCCAGGTTAATGTTGCCATAGTTTTACAGGAAAACATGTTTGCAGACAGCTGAAAGTGTATACAGTAGCACATTCCTCTTAGGAGATTTGTTGACTTTGGTTTGTGTATAGAGTATCTGAATATAATATTACTCTTATACAGATTCTGTGTGGCACAATGCAAATTTATCTGAAACCAGATTTAGTTTGAATATAAAGTACCGTTTGAGTGAGGTCTCAGTCCTGACAGACAAATCGGTGTAACGACACCTATATCGTATCTCAGCGCGCCAAGATAAGGGCATTATATCGCTGGTGTCTGGGAAGACGGATGTTAAGGAAGTGCTAGATGCATTAACTGGAATAAATGCCGTTAGACCTCTATACCTTGTGAAAAATGTGTCGAGAGATTTCATGCAGATGGCAGCCAGGCATCCGTCCGTCCTCAGAGATTCAACGTGATACGCAGGCTGACGTTTTCTCATTCTTTTACTTGGCGAGGAAACATTTAGAAGAAAACAGATCCCGCAGAGAAAACATAATGACAGCGGCTGATTATACAGCGTTCTGCGTGTTCCAAAAATAATCAAGCCAAAACCGAGGTAGTTTTGTGTGAAACTGTTAAAAGCGTCTTCTCCTGGATTTTTTTGTAGTGTCTCATATTAGTGATTTCTGATTATTTATTCATTGAATCGATCAGTTTCAGCCTCGGCCGGCTCCCATTAGGGCATCAGATGGGAGGTAATTGTGCGTTGCTGTAGTTGCATGGATCACATTACCAGTTATGGATCAAGTCCCGTCCATGAATCAATGAGCCTAGCCCTGAAGGTGAACATCATTAGAAGGCTTGACAATCAATTGGAAATCAATATTAGTGATGGATTAACAGCAGGTCACCGGCAACACGATCCGGTCGGTTCACAGCAAAAGAGAAAAGTGCTCCATCAGTGTGCCCACAGTGAGCCGTACACTCCCGTCACACCCACGCTTGTACAGAAACTTCTCATGACTCGCCCTGGGAGAAACGTTTAGTCCAACCGTTGAAAGTGTTGCGTGTAAATTCCGTTCGCCTGACAGCTTTACAGGCCTATTGTTGTTCTTTTTTAAAAAACACGAAGGCTTTGGTGAGTTTGTGGGGTCGTGAATCAGGGAAAGGAAGCCTGATTTGACTGATGTTGATGTGACGGTCACTCACACAGACAGCAGAGCCCGACTGCCAAGGGAGCTCGGCTCTAAGAGCCAAACACATGCAAGAATGATCACGCCTCTGTTTTTGGCTCATTTGTCATCTTATGTACAACAGGACTTCAATTATTCCTTGATTAAGGCAAAAAAGATACATATATATATATAGGATCTTTGTGGCTGATGTTTGCACTCTACCCTGTGCGTGCATGCAAATTTGTGTGCACATACGCAAGAAAAAGGGATGCTTTGTTGGAGGAGAGTGTGTGTGAGGTGATCCATCATTACTTAGTACCTTTACAACTCGCCTTCAAAAGCCAATTGTGAAAAAATCATCCAGACAGTGTGACGCTGTGCCCGTTATGTCCAATAGTTCTCCATATGTACATATCTAATGAGCTCGTATCGAATGCTTCTGCTTAAGTAGACACCTAAATGTAATTCGTGCACGACCGTGTGTATGTAGGCGCACGCCGCTGCCCTCATCTGTGTCTGATTTAGCCTCCAATCACGCCTGAAGCGCTTGCTTGTAGCTGCACGTCCATTCAACTCGACTTAATGAACCCAACTAACCTAAGCAAATTTACATTCCCTTCACACAAAAATGATTACGCTATCAATGTCAATGTACGACTGCGTGTTTGAACAAAGCGCGCTCCACGTGACTCAGGGATCGCTCGGGGTTTATCAAACGTTGTGTTAAAAGGTGGCGGGGCGTTGCGCTCTTGTGGAAAGTGACATTTCCTTTTTTCATATCGGTGCAGGTGATCTCTGGATAGTGCAGCTGTTGGGTAGTTTTGATACTGGGAGTGATAAGAGCGCGCACGTAATTCTTTTTGGGTAAAACAATATTTCAGGAGTGATGGCCTGCCGGAGATAGAGACACAATGTGGGTCTGAGGGGAAGAGAGGCAGAGATAGTGTGGTGATAAGTGATTTGTTTATTGCGATGAGGACTGATAGAGGGTGTGATATGCTGCGTCTTTGTTTCCTTTGTGATTTTAACTCCCACACTCCCACGCTGCAGAGAATGTATGCAAGCGCTGTATGTTTCTATTCACCTCAGACACACACACACACACACACACACGTAGGCACAGGTATTTATGTGTTTTTACTTCCTCCCTCTTTAATCTACATCCAATGTCATATATACATAACCCACAGAAACACACACACAAACTTGCACACAGGCCCTTGGCCCTCATGAACCCTCCTGGAGGTCAATGGGCTCTTTTTAGCGTCCCCCTCCTCCTTCCTGTAGCTGTCTTTATCTCCCTGCATTTGTTTTGATCCTCAGGGGTCATTAGCTGGACTAAATGTTTGTCTGCTCACAAAGGGAGATGGTTAATATGTTTCAACGCATCCATTTGTCAGCTCTCTTGTCTGTGGCTGTGTGGTGTGTATGTGTGTGTGTGTGTGAAAGGGGAGCCCAGCGTCTCAACTGGCATTTCAAGACTTACAGGCATTTCAACACCTCTGACAGGAGAGGCCTATCAGTGTGTGCATGTGTGTGTCTGTGTCCACACGCATTTGTGTGGATGTGTGCATGTGTACCCAGTATGAGGGTTGGGTTCGGTCAATATATCACCCCTGACATCATCAATGTGTAGTTTAGAGGGGAGAGAAGATGGAACATTCGACTTCCCATGAACACGTTCTGTCCTGTCAGTCTGCTCCAGCCTGATCAGTATGACATATGATAGGAGGAGAGAAGAGGAGACGAAAGGAGAGGAGAGGAAAGGAAAGGAAAGGAGGGGAGAAGAGAGAAGAGAAGAGGAGAGAAGAGAAGAGAAGAGAAGAGGAGAGGAGAGGAGAGGAGAGGTGTAATTCATTTTAACAACAAGAAAGGTTAAGTTGACGAGTTAGAATG
>OMNV01003546.1:2078-15724 GCA_900303265.1 Brotula barbata
CCACCCCCCCCCCCCCTCCTCTATATACACACACACAAAGAGCTACTTTTCCAAGGTCATTCCCTATTAAAGCTTTGACACGTTTCGAACAACAACAATTGCTAACTTTGCTATACTTTGACCGAGTAGGTCCTCATCATTACGTTATCGAAGATGCTCAGTGACGGTGAGTGAAATAGCATCATCTTTGCCCTTAATGTTTCAAACTGAAATGACAACGATGAGCGAGGACGATGACTTCATTATGCCGACACGTGTTCTGTTGTGCCACGTTGTCGGTGTAATCAGTGTTTAATTAGCCTAATAAAAGGGTCCAAGGATATTTTAGTGCATGTAATTAATAAATTAACGCAACACGTTTAAGCAGCTCAATCCCACATTGCGGCCACTTAAAAGGCAGATTACAGATTGATGTTTAAGTTTCTGCTATGATGTTAGAGCCCCCTTGGAAATATTAGCTTCGGAACTATGAACATGACAAATTCTCTCCGGTGCCAGTGGAGCAACGTGTCCTTGTCCTGACAACTGTGTGCAGAGGGGGGAGGTGGGTGGGGAGTACAAGGAGATGCAAGAGCGGCCCATTAGTCTACGCTGGTGTTTTTCAAAGTAGGGTCCCGGAACCTCCTGAGGATCGCAATGGGGCATTCCCAGAAATAAGCGAAAGGGAGCAATTTTACAAGGGCAGAATCCAGAAGCACGACCAAAGTTTCTCTCTCCTCATCGGCAGATATGAGATTCTACACTTGACCTTTCACAATCCCCATATTCCTATTAAATTTCAAATTACACCCCTGCCGGGATATATCACATCCACATAAGGGAGCGTGTAAAAATATATATTTGATGTTTTTACAGCCAAACCATTAGATTTCACAGACAAATGATCAGGATGCTATCGGGAGCATCAGTCCATACACGGTTTATCTCCCTGTATTTCATTGTGACTTATTGGTGATCCTCCACAACAACAACAACAACAACAACAAACACAGCTAATGACAGATGTGCTGTTGGGCTCGGTACAGATGTTTCTGTGTAAAAAATCTCATCAGATGCTGCTGTTTCATCCTGCGTGTCCCTGTCACGAAAAAGTTAAGGGTGCACTCCATGGATACTATGACGTTACAGCCGCTTTAAAGTTACAAAACACTCCGTGGGAAGCCATATTCTGCGAGATTGTGATGATTCAATGGAGTACAGTGAAGTGTGTGTGGTGATAACGACCGTGCATGGGCTTGAGGTGTGTGAGCTCCATTGTAATAGATTGTCAGAAAATAAGACACGGACCTCTCACAACGTTGATCAGTCGCGTCAAATGTGAGATATATAGCGATTAAAAACAAATATCCACACACACCTCACCGTCACACAGCCTCATAACACACTTCCTATTTTCTTTTGACCGACACACACTCCGTACGTGTGTCGTTGTCTTGCACAAAACAGCGTAGCCGTGCCATGTCTAGGTGAGCGGACGTAAACACCGAGACAACGCGGCCATTCGTGTCCACATTTGACAGTTTGGACAAGATTTACGTGGTCAGAAACAATGTCCCCTCCCTCCCCACCCGTGTACAACCCACCCGACCGTTCCCCATCTCCATGGCGCAGTAAGGTGGACACACATGGCCAGAGCTTTCATGCGGACTCGACACACATTACAGCCGGGAACAACTCTCCCCACGCCGGGGGAGAAAACTCAATCAAACCGGGGATAAAGGATGCGCTTCGAATCAATCTTACCTGGGTGAACGAGGACGGTTGGGGGGGGGTCGTAAGTTGAAAAGCCGACTTTTTAAGCACACGTCGGCAACAGCATCATCCGCCTCGGGGAGAAATGTTTCGTCTATTTTGGAGTAAATCTGGATTCCAGGGTTAATCCTCCGAAGCAGCCGAGAAGACGAGAACGGCTCGGAATGAGTTAAGGCGGGATACGCGTCCGAGTGGGTGTCCGTGGAAGTGTTTTACTGCTTTATTTTTCCTCCCCCCCTCCCTCCGCGCCGTGGCTGTAGTCACAGTGTGTCTAACTCTCCTTTTTATCAAGGCGGGGTCTTGGGTCGTTTAAACCAATGACATAAACCAACAAGAAGCCACCCTCCCACCTCCACCAGCACCAGCACCGTGGTCAAGGAGAACGGCTCCCAGTGTCCCAATATGGACTTCATGGAGGTGGGGATGTTTGGGGGTACATAGCATCACCAAAACCACCCTTCATGCTGGACTGTTTACTCCTTCCTGACTATTTACTGCACTTCCATGTTCCATAACTCGGATTAGATTATAAACTAGAACAACTGACACAAAGGAGTGGATGTGTGATTGTGCTATTATTGTCAATCTATTTATTTAATCATATTAACATTATTTTCAGAATTAGCCACCTTCACACTGGTTTTCCTCCCCCCCTTGGATTTTGTGTTATGGTACGATCATGCAACTTATGTAGAAGTGATCCAATTCCAATTTTTGATAACCTGTGGCATGCATCACACATGCTGTGAAAATATACAAAGTAAAGAAAGAAATGATAAAAATTAAATAAATAGCACAACCTTTTTTCCCTTCCCAGCATTAATAACCGATGACCACATGCTATCGTTATTAACGGTGGACGTCAACTCTCCACATGTGTATGTTTTGGCCACATACACCTGTGGAAATCAATCAAAATATCTTTTTGTATTTGTCATGTAATCACACAAATCAGAATTTCTGTGACCACACCAAATTTTACATCATAAAACGTCCAAATCTTTTTTATCTATGTCTATGTTGTCTATATATGAGTGACATAAACAATCACTACAGGGCGATCACAATGGAGGACCAAGTCTCAGACTGGTAGTTGAGTCCTTTGGGTGCCTGTACCTATGTAGAGACATGTTTGCATATGTAGGAAAAATAATTTCATGTCCAGGAAACCTAACTTCTATGTGATGCATATAGACTCTATTATGAGTTACACTGATTTCTCTACCATATACTTCTTACTCTACTGATAACTATAATAGACAGCAGACACTTATCTTCATGAATGAGTTGGGACATGGATGTTTGATTTTACTGTTTTTAGTACTTGTTGCACTGTTACCTGGCATTAATATACAGTAGAAGAGAATTTCCTCTAGTGTACATTTGGAACGACGATATTTTGAAACCGTCATACAAGTACGGATGCTCTCCCTATTTCATTCTGTGACTTAACACCCACTTTGTGTTGTCACACAGCAGGGTCAAGTAAATGACAGCAGCAGATTGTGTGAAGTGCCAATCAGGATGCTCTGTGTGTTCAATTATCTACATCCCATTTTGCAGTTTTCATTTCTGTACTGTGCCTGGGCTCCATATGCTCCATTATTGATCTGTCCATCGACCACAGTCCACCTCTCATTAGTACGGCGCTTACTTGTGGGGGTGCGCAGCTTATAGCAAAAAAATAAAAATAAAAATGGAAAACCTCCGTGGGTCTGTTTGGAATTAGCATTTACAATTGTACTTTTTCTTGGGTTGAAGTCCTTCAATTATGTTTTACCATCTATACACTTCACAATCAATCCGTATTGTTTGGAAACATCAAAAATTACGATTTGCTTCCAGACACTCTGTCTTACATATGATTAAGAACCCAATGCTCAGAGAAGGATAATTGTTTTGAGTGTAAGGTGCCTAACGTAATCATTCTGAGGACTTGAAGCAGACAAAAAGTTTGCCACTCCCACTGCTAATGTGCTTCATGGGAATTTCTTTTGTTTGCTTTAAAGCAGATCTCCAGTTGAATTAAAGCCAGAAATCAGATTGTATCTCTTGGTGGTTTCATTCGTATAAGTTGGGTTTAAAGAGAAAGTTTTAGGGTTTTTATCTCCCAAATTTTACATTTCCTTAACGTTTCAACCATTCAACGCCTATAATGTGTTCCCTGCTTCAAAACAAAAAATAAAGAACCAACGAGTATCTCAAAAAAGATAGAATCTTATAATTCATACAGTCAATGTCCACAAAGTAAAGAATATATTGGTATATTAAATATGCAAAGTCTTTACTGCATGGACAATGCTATTCAGCCACTCTGTTGCATCAAAATATAGCATCTGGAGTGGACGTAGAGGGAGGAGTCTTGAGTAGAGGAGGGATTTGTGCCACCCTAATAGAGAGGTAGGTGCTGTGTAGCACTGCAACAGACCTTTTCATGTTGACCTACGACCCTGATCTCCATACTCACAGATTCACAGGCAGACTTCACAGCCGGTCTCTACGGAGAGCAGAGAAACATACTATCCACACTACACTCTCCAGAGACATACATCTGTCAATTTCCAAATGAATTATTGAAGGCACACCACCCCCACCATCTTTCCTACATGGACTGGAATTACTGGTTCCTCCAGAGTAGACTCAATGTTTTGAATTGGAGTCTAAGCAGCAAATTTGTTCACATTTTGATGTTTTGCTCAAGCTGTATCTAGGTGGCACAGTTGTTGTTTTTTTTTAAATCTTTGTCAGTCCCATTTACACTTTAGTGGCTTCTCCATGACACTTTACTCCCACACAACACACTGTTGTCCAAATCATTTCCATCCTCTTGCTTGTTTCACGGTTGAAAACAACTTCTTCCAAGTTGTCAGTAAGTTATCTTTGAAGGTCCATACATGTGGTAAGTTGGCTGGGAACAGAATCGTCACAGGGTTGAACTACTATTACAAATCTTTTGTCTCTTAGTAATTAGTTCCTTCCGCGTCTTACTGCTCCTATTACACACCTGGCCATTCAAGGAGAGAGAATTTCTTTGAATTCCTTCTCCCTCCAGTCTTGTTCCAGTTCCAGTTTACAGGTTTTCAGAGAGGTTTTCCTTGTGTTCTTATTGTAGATAGCTTTCGATTGAGTAAGACACCATTGTTGTGTGGAACTGTACAGCCCTTGAGTCATTGTGTGATTTCGTCCAACACAAAATAAACTTGACTGACTTGACTTCATTCCTTTCATTAGAATAAGCCTTTCAGGCAAATCACAATATGTCTTTGATCCAGTGACATCCATTTAACCTGTCTTTAAGGATTCAAAAGGCACAGAAAAATTCGTAATTTCTCGCAATGAGGCTCATTCAAATGGATATATTTACCAAAGCTCACAGAAAAATACTACGGAAAGAAATATTTTTACCTGTTTTTTTAATCACAACGTTGTTCAACATTGTTGGGCTTCCTCCACTGACATACATACATTTCTTAAACTGGGGGATTCTCATCTCATACTCATATCTAAGTAGTGTAACTAGTATAATGTATGAATTGCAGAATCTTTTTCAATTCTATCCATGTGTCTTACTCGCCGTTTACTTGCTTGTACTGTACTTTACACCTCACACCTATGTTCTGATTGTTTAAAAGGCCAAAAAACCTGATTACAACCAGCTCACATTAGCCAATTGAAAAAATGGTTTATCAATAGAATGTCCAGTCAGTCAGTGGTCATTAATAATGACCACTGAACTCGATAATGGGCAACAGGAGTGTTTCAAATATTCAAGTATGCATCACTACAGCACGCATACTAGCTAGCTACCAACTAGCCTCACCGCTATGAACTAGCATTGTTTGTTGTCGTTACCTTACTTGTGGGTTTTAAAACTGAAAAGCAAGAAAATGTCAACATCTGCCTCCCAAAAGATGTCCCATTCACTATGTCCGCTTTCAAAAGTAATGGAAATGTGTAACTTAGTTTTAACTCTAGTAAGGTTGCTACTGTATAGCTAGCTAGTAGATTAGACTGTCGTTGTTTACAAAGCACTGCAGTTACTAGGCTAGCACAGAGTAACAGAAAGCTTACTATTTTTCTTAAGCTTGTAGTAAGTAATAAATTTACTTAAATTGAATATTCTGTATTAAATTATTTATTTATTTTGTAAAGCAAGGAGCCGCATATTTGGGAGGATATTGTTTTGTCCACGAGAGGCAACAAAATAACTAGGAGTTGTTCTTTAGGTCAAAGACACACGTAAACTTCCCATCAGAGTCTGAAACACACCCAACATGGATCAACACTGGGACTGGCACACACGTACACACGAGTGCACGTGCACAAACGGTCTATTCTGTCTTGCTAATGAGGACGCACGGCTTAACTGTGCAGCGATAAAGAGCGGGTGAACGGCTGAGACCCCCAATGGGTCCGCTTGAACTTGTGAAATAGGATTGACACCAGACTCAAAATGAGCCCCCGCCATGTCAGAGCAGCAGACTGAAGCCCCCCAGGAGGCTAACTTGAATCAATTCTAGTAATGATGTTTGTAATTTAGGAGGCTAATGACATGCACTATGAAGTGGAAGATTATGTCTAAAGGAGGCCTCAAAGAGTCAAGTGTTAGGATAATTCCTCAGAGAGTCACAAACCTACAAAATAAATATAAAAAATGTCACATACGTGGTAATTGGGGAAAAATCCAGTATGCATTAGGGCAATCATTTCAATAAAACTCCCTCAGATGTAAGATGCGGAGATGTCATATTAGACAAATGAGTGGATTCTATACATTACATAATGAATTAGGCTGGCAGGTTATAGTAACAGTTGTATGATTTAAAGGTGATGGGGGTAAACGCTGTGGGATCTAGCAGATGTTGTGTTTCCCCTAAGATCAGGCCTACGGTACAGCAGAGCTGCTAATTGTGTATTTACCCTTTGGGTGTACTGATGACTGCCTCCTGTGGGATGAGAATATCTGCTCTTTGTACAAATTGCAAAATGCTTGCGTAAAATGCAATCTGAAACTCTATAGTGTCAATTAGAAAAAACTCGGCATCAGGAAAAATACTAATTAACAGGACCAAACATCATCCAGCATTCAAATTTGTAATAAAAACGGATTAAAGATAGTTTAGCTTCATGTTAGCAAGGAACTAATGATAACCCTGACATCTGTTAAATAGGCTCTGATTTCAGATCTCTTTAGAAGTTAATGTCTTAAAATAGGACCATGAGTTTTATGAAACTATTGACATTTCTGCAATATTTGATCTCCAATGACTGTGAAAGACTCAACAACCAGCAATGTCATGTGGAATAATATTGTACAACAGAGAGTCATTTTCTGGATTCGAAATAGTAACACTCCTTTCTACAAAATTCCTCAAATATATCGGAACATTTCACTGGCGTGGCACCAAAATGACTGTCATATTTATATTGGCTCAATTCTTCAAATAATCATCACATTTACACAGACACGTTGTTTTTGTCTGTATTGTGAACGAGGCAAAAATGCAAAGACGGCATGTAGATGGCCAGAATGAATGGGATTCCATGGTATGCTGAATATACATGAAGCGCTGTGTAATTGGAGGAGTCTGACAGGTGAGAAAATTCATGTGAAGGTGGCCACAACGGTATAATCTTAGATATGTTATTCAGTGTGAGCTTACATCCATTTATGTCAATTTTGATCTAATGATGGTGTTTACGTTGCATCTGAAAAAAAACATCCATCTATTGCCATACTTGTATTGTGATTGAAATTTTGTCAACAATCCAAACCAATTCTCAGACTGAAAATCAGACTAAATACAAACTAATACAGACCAGTTATCTTGAAGAAAAATAATCTGATTTTATATACATATACTGTATATAAATATATATATATAATAGACCATTTTCCATCCCTGAAGACTGAACATCATTCTTACCCATCATCTTCAGTCTTTCTTGAGCTCCTGCTTTGGTAACGTGTGTAATTGTGCGTGTGGAGTATGTTTGTGCACACACACTCACATGTCCCTGTGTGAATGCATATCAGACTCATTTGTGGCAACAATGCCAAACATTTATGGAGGCAGCCACACAGAAAGCGTGGCGTTATCAGGCAGCATGATATGCATACGCAACATGCTGATATGATTACACACAGTCTGCTTCCTGTGTTTTAGGCTGGTCATTAACAACCTATTTGAAGACTTTGTCAATAAGTGCCACGACAACAAGAAGCAACATTGCCCCCACTGTGCTCAACACCCCCCCCTTCACTTAGCTTTCCTTTCTCTCATTAATATGGAAATGAGCCGGTCATTGTTGTTAGTTGGGAAGAAAGCTGTCTGTAGTGACAGGCTCAATGGATGTGTTTGGATTGCAAGGCTAGCCATTTTCGGAGAAGGCGTCTTATCTTTGTTTAGGCAGCGAATCAAAAGTGTAAACATCACTTCATTAGCATCTGTCAAGCAGCTTAGAGCTATGATTTTTAATACATGAATAAACCCTCTGAATAGGCAAACAGGCCTCGTTATTCTGTTTCCTCTTTTATCTCCACTTTGTGCCATAGTTAATTTCTCAAAGGGAAACTTACTTAATCCTCAGTGTTATTGGTGGAAGCCATGTTATTTGGCTCAGCTTTCTCCCACTGCTGGAGCAAAATCACCTCCAAGAGTTGCCTTATTGAGCTTTCCCTGCTGCTTGCTTCCTCTTGTGAACAAGTAAACATTGAAAGATTTTATTTTTAAACAGATTAAAAAGAAATGCGCCTGCAAAAAAAAAAAAGAAAAAAAGAAGCCAGAAAATGAATAAATTATAAATTACGCACGCTATTGTCAACCTGTGAGAGAGACCAAAGTGAGTTATACCACTCTTTGAGCCACTTCATCAAGGTTTTCTCCACACCAAGCAGTTACTTCAAGTATGCCTCCCCCACATGGATTGATATTAGAATTACTGTGACACATGACCAGTGTTGGGAAGAATACAAGGAATATGTATGCAGTGCTGAATAGCGAATTAACTGTCTCCACTGTTACCAGTATCATATCAATACATTACTCAACAAACGTAATACATTTGAGTGAGTGAGGAACAGCAGGTCACTGAACAAACTACTCTCCAACATGGACAATCCGTCTCATTCTCCTCCATGACACGCGGCAGAGACAGCACAGTTTGTTTTCTAACAGACTCATACAACGCCGCTGTCACAAAGAAGGGATCAGGAAATCATTCCCAGTTTTCCCCTTAACTCTATAGATCAGCTCCTCTCTGTGCGACAGGTGAACACACTGTGGCAACACCACCATCTGGAACCAATTTATATCCTCTATATGTCTGCTGTAACATAACAATTACTCTCAATGAATCAATAATATATATCTGTGTCTATAGATACATCCACACATACACTTAATGATCTATCTATCTATCTATCTATCTATCTATCTATCTATCTATCTATCTATCTATCTATCTATCTATCTACTTCTAATTGTGTAAACTATTATTATTAATTCTTCATTCATAACATGCCTATCAAAATATAACAAAGACACATTTCAAATTGTCTTGTTCAACCAGAGTGTGCTGTGCCGATCACAACAGGAATGTGACAACCCCTTATTAAATTGTATTATTTCATTCCCTCATTTAACTGATACTCTTTTCATTGCACTTTATACTCTTTATACACTGGGCAAATTTTAATCATAGATGTGATTTTCAGCCATTAGATAGCTGTTTAGGTCGAATCAAGCTTCCTCCTTCTACAGCCCACGCTAGTTGTGCTATTACCTCCAGACAGAATTTGACATCTTCAAGGCTGGGCTGGGAAAATTCATTTTATTTTATTTTTTATCTTTTCTCTCTCTCTTTTATTTCTTCTGTCCATCTCCAACCTCTTGATTTAATTCCTGATCCAGATCTGGACTTGCACCTGGACCTGGTGAGACAGGAAACAGTCCTCTACTGTACCTGATAGTGTCCAGGGCTCCATAGTGGGGCAGAAAATAGAGTTTTATCTTTGCAGCTGTGGTCTACATAGCTGGGGCAGGTCTTCAATTTTGAAAACCAGTAGGCCTACATTCCTCAACACGCTACAGGGCAAAGTTGTCATAAAACCCAGAGAGAGATCGGGAGGCTGAGGGAGTGGATGAGAGGCTGTGATAGATTTAACTGAGTAAATGTCAGCTGCTCCTCGGGGAAGGGTTTGGAATAATTGGCTGCGATTTGAACCATAGACTCTTGTGACAAAGCACTGGGTCAATCTGGTGGCTTTATCTTGAACAAAGGGGACAGAGATCAATGATTACAAGCTTCTGGGTGACTGATACAAGTTTCACTGTTGACATATTTCATGTTGTCAAGGGAATGTCGTATATTAAGAAAATCCATAAAGACATATCCAGGAAGGGATTGATTATCGGAGCGGTTTTTGAAGGGGTTCGGACAAGGAGTTTACAAAAGTAAACAAAGAGACAAATATCATTCTTGACCCGGTAATCAGAAATCTATTGTTTTGTCACACTTTAACAAAGAATCAACAGCTTGGCCCACATTGATCAGTTGAAGCTGTCCGATGCCATCCAGTACAAAGAACACGACGCAGACATAATTATGTACACCAGTGTTCATGGATGGATTTTTTTTCTCTATAATAACCTCACACTCTTGTTGCATTCCTAATTACCTATTCTCAACAAGTTCCAACGGCTGGGGTACATTTATGTAAAAAGGGAAGAGAGGAGCGGACGGGAAAAGAATGAGTGTGTACACCGTGCATTTGTATTCCTTCATCCATCTCGTTCTTTGTCAGAACAGTTTCATTTCCATGTCAGTGATTTATGTCGGGAGATAGGAGAAAGCCTGTTAATGGGATATTTCTTCTTCTCTCCTCCTCAACAACAACATGTCAAAATAAAGATAAACACCAAACCCAAATGCTTGCTGGAGAGCAAATTAGGTCTGGGGCAATACTGCGAAAAGATCATTTTCATCACGCCACTCTGAAGTCATAAACATCCAAGCATCTCCAATTCCTCATAGCATTTTATATGCATATTCAAGCCATTTAAAAGCACTGGGCTCTGATGGAGACTTATGCTCGCTCTGCTCGGAATATTTTACAACATAGCCACATTAAAACCGCAGAAGTT
Organism: Brotula barbata; assembly: GCA_900303265.1. Taxonomy (NCBI): domain Eukaryota; kingdom Metazoa; phylum Chordata; class Actinopteri; order Ophidiiformes; family Ophidiidae; genus Brotula; species Brotula barbata. Next base: position 12,977 of record OMNV01003546.1, read on the forward strand.
CCAGTTGCCGGTGGAGAGACGGAACATAATATAGCACAATACAATGCAAGCTATTTTTGGAAATTGCCAATAAACCTAACGGCTCCGCTAGATAAATATGTCCTTTTTGCTGCACAAATAAGCATTCGAGGAAGTGTTCGGTCTCATCTCATCATGAGGAGTGACATAAATAGAATTCCTGCATAGAGTTGTATATTTTTGTGGTTGGTTGAGTTTATTGCAAGGGAAGAGAACTGCCAGTCTGTCCCCAGGCTGCCTGACTGTAAAGCTGTCATCTTTCTTCGCAGCTTTGGAGTGCCATGGATGCTTGCAGGTGGTGCTAACAGAATCTGAAGTGGGTCGTCCACTAACCTCAGCCCCCTGGAGTATGGTGGGTCTGGACCAGAACTGAAAGGAGCTGTTGTCCTGCTGAGACACGGAGTCTGGTCTGAAGGTAATGGGCAAGAGGGAAAAGAGTGTTGCCTGTGGCGTGGCACAAAATGAATTACTGCCATCTTTCTGCTCCTCTGCCTCACAGTGAGGGGATAGTCTGGCAGGCCAGATAACAAGGACACAGGACCACAAACTAAGGCAAAAAGGAGAACTGCTCAAGAGAAAAAATGCCTGACAGTTAATATCAGTTCATTGACGATGATGTGGCTCAAATTATGACAAGGTCATTCTCATTTTCAGTGTTCATATCTACCCAGACAGTTGAGCAAGGCCTGGATGATTTCCTTTTACTTTCTTTCTTCAGCTCCCACTCATCCCCCAGCAGTGTGTTATAATACACTTGGATAAACTGCCATTTATGATTGAAAGAAAATCTCATTTACTACAGTTACGTGGCAGTGCACAATCTAAAATACACAATTAAAAGTTAAATTCTTGTAATCATATTTTCTTTCTTAATCTCTCTGCTCTTATTATTATTATCTTGTAATATGCAATTTTGTTTTCTATCAACACTAAATCACACCGAATTGAATACAGACTAACTAAACAGCTTAAGACTCAAATATTTACTCAGGAGTTGGTGGAGACCAAATCAGATTACAGTGAATATTTTACCATATTATTTCAATAAATTCCATTTTAAAATACATTCATCAAGGTGGACCAAACCGTGACTCCAGTTGGTTGCTGAAGTTGCTGCAAGTCTCCTGAAAACTTAAAAGGCTGAGAAATGTAAGTCGTCTAGTGGCCAAATATTAATCATTGCCGGTATGAGCAGTGGAAGTGGAAATTATGAAATGTTGCTTTAAGACATATCTATTCTGTGTCACATAAAAGTGATGTCATCAGACAGCGCCTTTCGGTTTTTTTGTTGTTATTCTTTTCTGCTTTATCATGATGGTTACAGTAGATAGATAGACAGGAAGTTAAGGGCAGAGAGAGGAGATGACATGCAGCAAAGGACACACGCTGGAATCGAACCTGTGTAACTGCTGTATGTGGCATGCCCCGTACCTGCTCTTTTCTGGTGCGGATACCCATGACAACGTCTACAATGTTTGACTCATTGACAGACTGGTAGGTAGCCAGGCAAGGCTTTGCTTGCTTGCCGAGTGTAATTTCGGGCGAGGATCTTGCTCAGGGACGAGCAGGGAATCGATCCGATAACCTTCCAACCACTAGGTGATCCCCGACCCCCTGAGCCAGGCCACCGATTGTACCTGCACATACCAAGTGTGAGTGTGTTTCCCTCGGGACTATAGGGGAGAAAAGCCCCTCAATGCTGTGCTAAAAAAACATAATTGAGCGTTTTCGTTTTCTTAGTCGGTGCTCTCCCGTGCTGAATGTCATAAAGGTAAATGTTCCACAAAGCAAACAGAATTGGATGCAGCCTCATAATGGACGCCTGTCATGCAACATTCATGGATAATATACAGTGGGGGATAGCAATGCTTGTGCTGTCTTTTATGTATGCATATAAATAACTAATGATACATCAACCAAGTTAAGTAATTATTCTGACACGTTTTCTTTTGTGTTAAGGTCTGTAGAATGTGTTGCCACTTTATGTTGACTCTTGGAAACTAAAGAGAATAAATCAATGGCACCTGCAACAAGACGTCACAGAGGACAGCCTAAGTATTTCACACGCGTCAATATTTTCCTCTCTGCACGAGCATGTACTCATGTTTATCTGGCCGGTGCTGTATCTTCAGAGTGATCTAAGTAATTTCCTATAAACATGATTTAAATTTCCGCTGGGATCAATACTTCAGCATCATAAATCTGATGCTCTGCGGTGCCTGTTTGGTCAAACAGCAGTGTAGTCTCCTGCCCGCTGGATTTGTATGTTGTGGTTACAGTGGTCAGGATGAGGATGTAAGACGATATGCTCAACCTTAAGAGCATCCTGAGGAGGAAGTACTCTCTAATATGGCCACAAAACATAATCAATAAAAAGGTTTGTCTAGTCTCTGCTCATCTTATGGCTGGGCATTTTCACTGGCGAGTGTTTTAATACCTTCTGCACCTTCTACGAAATTCAATTTTAGTCAGCAGAAGAGAAGTGCAGAGAAGCAGTGAATCAGCAGAGACTGTACATCAAACCCATCCTGAATATGTTAGGATAGGACATGAATTTCCTTTCCGAAAAAGAAGATGAATGCACAAACTGGGTGCATAATTAGGTCAAAGCATTAGGAAACTGTTGAGTTGCATTCTGATTCATCTCGCCTAGCCCCGTTTGAACGTGTCACCTGCATGTAAATGAGTCTCTTTCTTGTCCACCGGAAAGAAAAAAAAAAAATATCCTAC
>OMNV01003549.1:2315-23795 GCA_900303265.1 Brotula barbata
AGCCGTTAGACAGCCACCGAATTAACGAGAAAACCCATTTGACACACATGCTTCCACTTTTCTGTTTGTGGCCTCCCCCCAAGTCTGTTTAATTCGTACAATTTTGCCTTCATTAGGCTGCATTTCAGGCTGCGGGGCACAGGTAATGCAAAGCATTTCCCCTTTCAAATTGTAGGCCCAAGCCTCGGTTGCTAGGAAGTGGAAGAGCCTGAATTGCAGCCATTTCCTCGCCAGTGTACCGAGAGGTCCTATTACAGCATTTAGGTCAGGGCAATTGGTGTCATTACAGGCAGCCAACTTCCCTCCACCAAAGTAATGAATTAGCCCGAGTTATTTGGACTGTATGATTGCAGTTGCCAGGGGAGATGAGTAGGAAGTGGGGGGATAATTATGCTATGTATCCCTGAGCGGATGTGTGCTGGTGTGGGGGAGTTTCCACACTTGTGTAATGGTTTAATGTAGCTGCTGACAGGGAGCTGGGCAACATGGAAAGGTGCTACTGTGCTCTGCTTGTGGACTGTGACAGGCAGGCCAAACCATGCCAACCTATTTGAACTCCTGCCTCATTTACTTTAAACCACGGAGTCCAACATCCAAGAGACATTTTTGATTTTTTTTTTTTTTTTGGCAGAAATGTCCACGATTGAGGAATAAAGTCGATTGAATGTAATTGTTTACAGAGCCTTTATCACCATTTGGTGTGGTAATAGCGTAACATTATATTAGCTGACTGTAGTTCCGCTCAAACGTTATCAGTAAGTACAATTCCTTTCAATATTAAATGATTACAAGCTGTTGAGACTGTTGAGAAACCATTAAGCGTTGGAACACTGATAAGCTGGCCCATAATAAACCCATAGTGAACTTTGACTGCACGGCTCATTCATAAAAAACTCTGAAGCACAACTTCGTTTGCACCAGAAGCTCCTGCAGAAAGGGTGAGAGCTGTAATAAAGGCATCAGTATGTGCTTTATATGCAGAAATGTTTCCTTTGATGCGTTAATAAATTATATAAATGCAGCTTAAAACGACGCAGCAGCTTTGAATAATTTGTAGAGGAAAACAGGAGGGCCAAAAGCCTGGGGTTTGCAGCTCTGAGCTGATGCAGTTGCGAGTGCCATGCACGGTAGTGGTGTGTGTATGTGTGTTGTTTTCTCAATGGGAAGTCGAGCGCTGCAATAGGAACCCTGCCAAAAAAAAAAGGCCTCACCAAACAAAGAGGCTGGTAGGAAATAATGCTGGTTGAGGCTTGTTGGGTCATCTATGGGCTCCCTTCCAAGCTGCTGTAACCAGCTATAAGTCTTTTTATGGGGACACCCCCCCAACAGGGGGCCCCGCCAAGGACAGGAACTTTTACATATCTGCCGAATGGGACCTCTGCCAGGGGCCGAGTTCAAAGTGCACTTTCCAGTCATTTGATTTAACTACTTAGTGCATTTGATAGGCCAGCAGAGAAGAACAAGACCTGAATTAATGTTCCCTCATATTCAACCTTCTATTTTAAAGGAGGGGAAAGCATCATAAACTCTCCCCTTCTCTCTCTGAAGCACACACACGTACACACACATGCACACACATTTAATTTCTGGCTCTCAACCATTCCCCTCTGCTTTTCCTCTCCATCCTGCAGATCATATCTCATGTCACTGAGAGCAGAAAAAGTGCAGTCTGTTTAGTTCTCAGTACAAACAGCACACGTCTGTTGCATCCATATGTCTGTCCAGTGTCATGTGCGTTACTGCGGATTTTTCTGTATGATAACGCATTCACAATCAGTATTTATTAACATTTATTTGTGCAGTTTTAGTTGATTTTTCTGTGAACTCGGCATTTTCAACAACCAACTAACCACAACGGTAGATAGTGACTTTGCACAACGTTCCAATGTTTCCACAAAAGCTTCCACAAAAATAAACCCAATCTTTTCACAAAGCTTTCTCATATCGCAGCCCATCATGGTGTGCAACAGATGAAAGAAATTTGGTTGCAGCCTCACGCTGTGGCCTGCTTATTCTAGCAGTTTTCCTCTGTGAACGGCCCATTTGCTAAGCAGTTGCATATCTTGCCAAGCATCAGCACCAAGCCAAACTTTCATCCTACCTCCGCTGGTAGGCCAGTGGCAGTGATAATCTGCCAAATGGCACCAAAAGCAGGGGATTTTGGATGACGCCACCTGGTGGTCCTTGACTGGCCTGTGCGGTGCTCTTGCAAGTACTTATATCTCATGGATGTCATTCATTACTTAAGGCAACAAGCTGTTTTTCAAAGCAGAATCTGGGCAGGAAAATGGGACCCACAAACATCCAAAATGGGTTCAAACGCCATTATTTGGCTATTCTTACAAGACTTGGAACAACAAAGAAGCATATATGTATCGCCAATCATATGACAAACACACAGGTTTTACAACTCTCTATGTGCTTTAGATTTTTGGATGACAGGATTGGATGGCTTACTAAGATCTTTGATTCCTCAATCCTTTGAATCCCCCAATTACAATGATATAAAACAGAAACAGAACAGAAAAGCTGCAAACCCTCACATCTGAGAGCAGCAACCAGCAAACGCTCGCCATTTTTACCTCATAATGCACAAAAAAAACAAATCAATGAGTAAACCAGCTACTTTATTACTTTTCCAACAAAGGTCTAATCTTATTTGAATGTAAACAATTAAGTGCAAAACAAGTATTTACACATCCATTATTCAGTAACCCAAAAATTCATTTGATTAAATAAATATAATTTAATTTAATTTGTTATCATTACTTAAACTTTCCTTAAGTTCCTTTGCCAGACCTTCCCCCAATCAATTGGACTGAACCATGCTAGACATAAATCAATTAACTAAACAAAAAAATAAACTCATCTTTTTTTCTGTTATAATTAGACATTTGCTTATATTCTGTAAATTTATTTTACAATTTCTAAGTTACAAAGTGATAAAATACATTTAAAATTAAAATCCCCAAACCCAACCGCTGTCACAACCACAGTCAGACGTTCCCCTGCGTGACGTACTCCCAAACACTTCAAGTCCCGTCAGCCTTCGGGTCCTACGGCTCATGGCGTCCGCTCCACTGCCTGACTGCAATGGACGGGTAAGCTCACAACCTACACTTTCCACTTCGTAAAGTCGTATATACATCGTGTCGTATGTTTTATATCATCCCCAAACATGGAGTTGTCCACCGTTTAAGTTCAGTGACGATAAGAGACGTAAAAACGGATTCTTTTGCGTGTGTTTTGTAATGTAGACGGTGTGGCGGCGTCCTTTGTAAACCAGCTGTGTGCTATTGTGAATTTGTTGGAGTCACATGTTTGTGTTTGTGTGTAAATTGGCCATTTAAAAACATTACCATACGTTGACAAAAGCACTGGAAGTGTGAAAAAAGGCTCAGTTTGAAGTAATGTTGTAAAGTAAAGTTGAAATAATGAATCTATTAACCAAGGCATGCACTGTAAAACTTCGATATGTGATTGCTGGAAAAGTGCAACAAAAGAGTGTATAGAGACATAAATATTTGTTGATCCCTGGTTGTGTCAGTGAATATTGGATATGTAGGATCTCAAACTTGTTCATTTTTAACGGACATGTGGATAGCAAGTTGCTTTTCTTGTGTCGATTGTATCTTTTATGATGAACCTTAGGTGCTCATTTGTCGGTGATTCTTCCAATGGCTCATCATAATTCCACTCTTTAATACCTAGCTGTAGTAACTTTGTTCATGCTTAAGATGTATTTATGTGTTAATTATTTTATATTATCCTTACATGTTTACATTCAGGAAAAGACTGCTCCAAACATTGATTCAATGAGTAAATAAACAGGACAAATTATTCCACAGTAGCATTTTATTGAAGTTTACAGCTCCATGTAGTTTGTGTTCTCACGGATGTCTTGTCAGTGTCATAATATGTTGGTTTGCCTGAGATTTCTAGGATTTATATTTGACTACTAAAATGACAAAGCATTCTATGAGTAATTTCTGCAGCTTCTGCATGCATTTCCTCGAGCACTAAATCTCTGTTGGGACAAATTCTCTGTGTCTTGAGAGCTTGTAAACATACTGAGTGAGAGAAACTTTCACTTCCTACCTTTGGAAGAGAACAAGGATCGTACGACAGATTGATGGATGGCCTTTTGTGTACAAGCTGCTTGCGGAACGAGATGATTTCATGTGGTCGTGAGACCACACTGTTCTCGCTGCTTGGGAGCGCTGCAGCAATTAGCGCAGTCACCCATTACATGCACCATATGATAGGGCTGGAGTGTGAGCTCGGTCGTGTGTGTGTGTGTGTCTGTGTGTAGTAGTGTGTGTCAAACCTCGCAGGACATAATTTGAAAACCACACTTGTTGTTTCACAAGACTTTGGCAACGGGTTGAAGTGAAAAGTGACTCTTACTTTCGACAGCGAGTCATTACCAGTAAAGTGTTTCAGTGCAGGACCGTTCCATGAAATACTGGATTTCATTCATCATAAATCGAACCCTTGTATGCGTATTGCAGTTATTTTGATGGCCTCAAATCCAATTTGTGGGAGAAAGAGAAATGTTGAAAATTATGTGATCATAGCCAGGCACAAACAAACCCAACATCAGATGAAGACCAGGATGAGCTGGTTTCACCTTAGCTGTCTAAAACTGAAGTGATCGTGACTGATTTTGCAGGTATATTGATCCAGGGAAGAACCCATACAATGTTTGTGTGGATCTGAAAGCTTTTATTACTATTATTGTCGTTGTTGTTGTTGTTGTTGTTGTTGTCGTCGGTATTATATTCTTAGTTCATGAAGGCACATTTTGTCTCGGCTTGAATACCCTTGGTGGATATTTGTGCTATAAAGAGAGCGGCCGTTCTCTCTCTTCTTCACCTTCTTCTTCGCCAACTTCCTGTCTCTCCTGGACTCTTGCGGCGCTCCACCTATCCATTCGTCATTTGACACTGCAGGAGACGCCGGGCATTCAGGGCATTCTTTGTCCAAAGAGAAAGGAGGAGGAGGAGGGAGATGGGAGGTGGTGGTGGGATGCAGGAGGGCAGACAATACCAGAGGTTCCATTCTGTTCGGCTTCAATACCCGCCCCCCACTCCCACACACACACAAAGTATGGAAAGCAAAGCCGTCCTCAACTACCCCCTGGCTAACGGAAGGGGCGGAGTTGATTTGGAGTTAGAGGAAGAGGTAGTATGGGGGGCTCCATCCACCCCTTGTCCTGAGCCCCTTCTTTTTTCCCACCAGCAAAGGGAACCCCCCCTCTCTCGATAAAGCCCACCCCTCCCCTCCTAGGTGGAGTGATTGAAATTGACTTTGAATGCGGTTTGATTGAGTTGGTTGGCTGTCAGTCCTTACCTGTGTGTCTGGGCTTGCTGTTGGTGTTGATGTGTGCATCCTGTCAGATCCTTCTTGTCCAAAATCTGTCATTACTATAATTAATGATTCATTTTATGTTAATCTTCAGTGCACAAAATGCATCTCCCTGTATTTGTTGTTGTCTGGATGGATCATTGTAATTGTTTTTTTATTTAGAGAGAAGTACTGTTAGTGTTGAGGAGACAAATTTGTCACAATTGGACCACAAGGAAAGACCCAGCAATGGTTTGGTTACCATCTTGGGTGTTTAAATTGATGTCAATACTGAGATAATGAATTTTTCTCTCCCTACATATTAAACTGGGTAGACTTGAGGAAAATGCCCACTTTTATTATAGTGAAAGCAGGGCAGAAACCAATGAGTATTTGTAAGGAGGAGAGGAAAATAATTGAGCCAACAAGAGTTGGTGCTCCAAAATGTCAAAAAGCCAGCGAGAATGTAAAAATAATCCAGCATAGAATAATTCCATTCCAAATGGTCTTTTAAAGACATGTTACAGACGGTAATCATGAATGTAAGCGACGTCAGCCAACCTCAGCCCCAACTGGGAGATCCAGCGTTACTTTGTGGTGTAAAAATTACAGCTGTGGCCGGAAACGGAGAATTACATTTTTATCTGACCCCAGTAGTATCATTCTTCCGGGGCTGCCGGGTGAAAACCAAAGTCTGTGTATAGGAAATATCACTGCTGTCATGGAAAAAAAAACAAAAAGAAAAAACAATGTTTTTCAGGAATGTAGAAAAGAATGCTATTTTAACAAAATGTAAAAGTATCTCACCAGGCTCGACGGGCACAAGAGTTACGACCCGACAACTACAGTGTGTCTCAAACTGGAGGAAGCTTTTAGGAGTTCTCTTTGTTTTGGAAGTGTAGTTCTTGATCCATTTATATCTTACTCCTGGTTATGTAATCCCTGATGATTCAGGAAGTTCTGGGTGGAGCCTGTAGGACTGCTCATCAACGATTGGTCAGATGCAGCCTTTCCCCATTCCAGTCAGTCATTGTTAAATATGCAGATTTATTTTGTTTTTGCACACTAGAAAGAGTGACAATTCGAAATGTCTGTGCTTTACAAAAGCAAAAATAAATAAAATGCAGAATCTAGAAAAATAAAATAATATAAAAGAATCAAAAGGAGCATAAAAGTGATTAAAATAACTATTTTTATGTCATCCATACATATTTTTCCTCCAAGTTTGAGTGTATAATATTTCCACTCCAAATTTGCTCATCTTAAATATCTGATTAGTCAAACAAAATCATTTTGGTCATCTCTATCATTTAGAGTGTGTGTGTGTGTGTGTGTTTGTTTGTGTGTGTGTTTAAGGAGAGAGGACAAAGAGAGAGTCAGTCCCCCACACCAGAGGCCTGAGGATAATAATATTGTTACAGGAGGAGGAATGTGGTCTGCATTCTGGAACAGTTTATTAGGGGGAAGTCTGCAATTCCATATTTTCAGGGTAAACATTAACTCATGCTGTATTGCAGGCCTCCGGAAACTGAAATGACAGCAGCTCGGACTCTAGGTAATATACTCGGGCCTGAAGTGTATACTTAGAAGGTTTACTTTTACAAGGACATCTACTTCCACGGGCACACACCGAGGGCAAACCTGTGTAGCTCAGTGTTTAGCCAAAGCAGAGATTTTCCAGGGGGAAGAGGATACGTTTTCAGTAATGGGTTTTTATCCTCTGATTAAAAGAAACAAACAACAAAATGAAAAAGTGGTTGAACATATACTGAGGTATTCATTGTATTGTGAAGAAGGGTAAATTCTATTCTAAGCAAATGGTGTCAGGGATGTTTATGTTTGTAAAGAATCATTCCAAGATTTGCGGTAGGAAGAAAAACGAAAAATGATGGAAGGAAGAACTAGAATCTCCTCATTGCTGATCTTATACACTGCAAATTTGTGATTATACACAGAGCTAAAATACACACATACTGAGCTGCATTGTAGGAAAAAAAACACATCCTGCAGCATCATCATCATCATCATCGTCCAAAGAACAAAGGCTTTAAGAGAGGAAGCACCAGTAGTGGAAGAAAGGCAAGTCGTAATAGCTTGCAAATGTTGTCCTGTGTGTGTGTGTGTGTGTGTGCGTGCGCACCCATCTACCCATCTGAGGGCAATTTCCAGAGCGGGGCAGTTGTGATGGATCTCTGCCTTTCAGGTGTAATTATTTGAAGAGAGATTGAGCTGTTAAGTACTTTGAAAAACACCACAGGGCCCACGGGACGTCTTGTTTCTGCTCTGGGTTCAGTCTCGTATGCAGGCGTTCGCTGCCTCTCCCCTTTCCCTCCCCTTTATACCCTTAATCTGAATATAATCCAAGTTTTTGCAGGTAAATGTACTGATGAAAGACGTTAACAACATCATTCGGAGGAATCTGATCGAATAGGGGCTAACACACAGAGACAGACAACTCAGTCACACTCCTATTCACACCTACGGTTAATTTAGTGGTTAATTCCCCCAAGCTACATGTCTTTAGAGATCTTTCATCTTGGTTCTTTACACTTCCTGTCTTGGCAGATGCAGAGTTATTCTGTGTTGTTTCCAGCAGTTTATCACTCTTGACCTTACAGTCAAACTGACATATTAACCTTAAGATTGCCAAAAAAATCTTTCATCTGACCCATGCTGTCTCATTAGTAGACATCATTGGCCTTGATTACTTTTGATTTTGTTGCTACGAGTACAATAGCAGATAGGTTGGGCTTTTTTTGTTTTATTATTGAGCTAAATTTAGACAGATACAATACATTTATTGTTAGGTAATCAGTGTGTCAGTCATGTAAACTATTCATTTTATTGTAAAAGCCTGCTCACAGTCATGCATTGTCCTTCCAACCCCACCCATCTGGCACCCAGGTCAGCCAAAACAAGCCGGATAAAAAAGGTTTTACAAACAATTTCTCAAACAGGTCTGTGCAGTGCAGCACAAAAGAGCTTTTTGACAAGTGGCTTGAAGCAACATCGGATGATACACAACATGTTCAAAGCCCGGCCCGTCTGTTCATCTCGCTCCCTTTTTTTTTCCTCCAACGAATATTTTATTTATGTTCCTCCATTGAATCTTTAGTAGGACGCAGCAGATCCCGCTCCTTTAGTTCCTCCTTTTTTATATGTGGATTGTTTTGATACTTTATAACCCTGAGCATTATGGGCCTGGCTCAGATTTGTATTCAGACGTTGAAGGATGAGTTAAGCATCTCTCCTGTGAGTTGTGTGTTGAGGGGTGGAGCTTCAGATTCAGTCCCAAGCCCACGCCCTTCCACTCTCCCTCTGTGGATGCCCTTGTGACCAGTGAAGGACCCCCCCCTCCAGACACTCCTGTGTACTCCGAACTGCTGTTAACTGCAAAGGCATAGATAACAGGAAGTCCTCACACAACATGCATATGCAAGGGGGCAACTCTCTCACTGTTCAGAGGCAAATCCAACACAGAGGCTGTCAGCCGGGGCTTGTTATCCCCTCACACACCCGGTGCCTCCAGTGAAGGAGAGCGTCTAACCCCAATAACGTGTTGGATTCCGGAGCTTGTGATGCTGATGAGGTCTCAGCTTGCTTATAAATGATCCGTCATCTCGACAGGATCGTTCCTGTTTCTTTAAGATTGATGGATACATTTTAGGGAGCCGTTTCTTTAAATTACTGTATAAAGGCACGATTTGGAGTGAATTCTTTAATATGTCGTCTGTCCATGCGTGTGTGTGTGTGTGTGTGAATAGCACTGGTGTTTGTGTTTCTTTGTTCATTCCAAAGTGGCCTTTCAGCATGCAGACTATTTAAAAAAAAAAAAATCACCTATTTGTCTCTTTCACTCCAAACAATTGGAAACGGAGCCAAAAAAAATCTGTTTGTCCACCTCCTTTGTCACGGCGTATTAGTGTTCTTTCCAGCCTCCCCAAGCTCATCGCACTCGATTAAGGGCCATCTATACGCACAAGTCAAAATCATTCCATTAATAAGTCAACTCCGTGGTATTTAAGCGAGGCTTGGGATTTAAGACTTCCTCTTTGCTCGGTGGAATTCGCCCTGCCTTTTGGAGCTACCTTTGTGTGACTTATGCGCCTCCGGTGGATTAGGAGTACTCAAAAGCCATTTAAATCACAATCCTCTGCGTTCCAATGCAATGCTGGAAGGACAATGCGGTGCAGTGAAAAAAAAAAAGGGCTCTACAAGTACTAGACTCATAGTTATAAAGCAGCCATATTCCAAAGAAGGGCCCATGAATAAAAGTGCAAACCCCTCTATTAGGGGGATGTGCCTGAACTTGAGCTGAAAGGAATGTTTTGGATTCACAAGGATCTTGTGTGTAAGACTGTGTGTGTGTGTGTGTGTGTGTGTGTGTGTAACTGTGAAGGTTAAGTGCATGCATGTCTGAGTGTGTGAGTGCATGAGCGTCCCCTGACGTATTATTGCATGAATAGATGAATTGACCTCAGTTTAGCGTGTTCAGGGATCCGACCCCATCCTACAAACTCTGTGATCTGTAAATATGTGAATTTCAACGCACACAAGCTAACTGATTGCTAGCTTTTGCATATCTGGATGTCATGAAAGATGGTTTTGGTGTACAAAACTCTTTCAACTGACCAAACACATGCTATAGTTATACGTTTGTTTGCCTCTCACAAGCCGGAGTTTGTGCATTGCATGTGTGGTCAGAAAAAAAAGAAGGACATTTCCCTCTGAAAAATGCTGGGAAAGGGACATAAATCTCCCCGGCTCCCTGTGGGACGTCACGGAAAAAACAGAGACCTTAAAGGCAGACACGCAGACTCGCAGCTTAGGAGGAATGCAAACAACAAACTGCAAAATATCCTACAAGCAGCATGCAAAATATTCTGCTAGTATCAATAAAAAGCCTTAAAAGTGATGCAGCGTGCAGCCTTAGATCTGAGGTGAGCGGTTGGAGCGACCTTCTAGTGCTGTCGTGTTTCACTCATCACAGAGAAGAAGAATTTTTGTGATGGCTCCAAACAGATGTTTGCGATATTAATGTGTCAGCCATCCAATCTAATTTACATACGTGTTTATTGACTGATGAAGAGACTGAATGTCTCAAAGTTACATATGCAGACCAGTTGTCCTCTGAGTTAAATCACCCGGTGCGGACGGTTCTTGATAAGATTTCTTTGTCGATAGGAATGAGTGACATTGAATCATATGGAAATGATCTTTGAATTGTGTTTTTGCGGTACAGTTGTTTAATCCACGTGAAATTTTGGGTAGGTTGGATGGTTCAAACCAGGCCAAGAGGTGTGTGTGTGTGTGTGTGTATATATGTGTGTGCCTGAGCATGCTCGCGTGCGTGCATGCTTTGTCCTGTGTGTGTGTTTCTTGGTGTATGTATGTGTATGTGTGTTGATGCACGCTGAGAATTTGTGTGTGCAGACTACTCAGAAATCGGCTTCCCAGGCTTTGCCTCTTCTGGGGTGGAAACAGGGCAATAAATACCAGGGTATCTCCTGGCTGTGTTCCAGCAACCGAGGCTCTGGCAAGGAAGTGACTCATTTCAGTGGAGAGAAGGGGGGTAAGAGGATTTTTGTGTCTCTTATTATCAGTCAGCCAAGGCAAACCACACTGGCAGTCCAAAGAGGGAAGAGTAGGGAATGTGTGTGTGTGTGTGAGGGGGTCTACGAGTTTGATAGGTGAGGTTTTCTGTCTTTGGATCCTTTTAGCAACTTACTTCTGACCGTCCCTGTGTTCCGAGCCAAGGAGCATGCTGGGACAGTTTATTTGCTAACACCTGACCGATGAATGCTTTCCCTGCATTTCTGAGTCCATTACACCTAAAGTAAAAAAAAAAAAAAAAAAGTTCATGGAAGAAAGTGTCTCTCTTTCTTTAAGAGTTCAGCATTTAGTGCAGAAAAAAGCTCTAACTGAGCGTCCCCTGTTTGTCAGGCCAAGGTGTTTCAGGTAGGTAAGTAAAACACTGGAGGAGACAGAAAATGCTACTTTCCGTGTTTGTGCGCGCGAGTGTGTTTGTGCGTGTGGCCAGACGGATGGAGGTTCAAAACCGGGTCTGAGCAGCAGAAAGGTCCCAAGCTCCTCCCCTTGTAGAAGTGCTACAAATTATCTTAAGGTAATCCGACAAATGGGACGGAAAGCGATACGAGTTTGAAACCATTAAATTATAATTAATTCAACATGAAATGACACCATGCGATAGTACAGAGATAAGAGGTGAATCTTCAGTTTGACCGTAAATCTGAAACATCGGTGTACGTTTGTTTGAAGAGTGCATTTCATATCATTTTTGTGTAGAAAATAATCTGTATTTGATTACCGTTGTAACATACTTACCTAACAGGAAGTAAGCAATATGGCAAATGAAAGATTTTGCACATACTGTTCTAAACAGCTGCTATCTGCTCTGAGAATAGTATCTGGCAGTGACATCCATCAGACCGATCATCCAGTTACTTTTCTAAACATTACACATCCGGTCTGCACACAGTGAAAAACCACCGGTGTTTAGCAATGAAGGCTTACCTTTACTCTGTACCGTCTAAGTTCCCAGGTGGGTGTGCAATATGGCAGACCTTTGTTCTGTGTGTGCCCGTGTGTGTGTGTGGAAAAGCACACACTGTCAACACAGGAGAGAAAAGCTAATATTTACCACGTATGGCCTCGGCTTTAATATTAGCTAGAGGCGCTACTCCGGGGCGAACGGAGGGAGAGGTGGAGGGTTTCACTCCGGTCTCACTTCCTACCCAAAGGACAGATTGAAGCCTTTTTTTTTCAGTTTAGACTGTTTTATTAGAGAAAAAGGAAGATGACAGAAAGGTCAGAGCAGACTCCGCACATCCTGCAGTCCAATGATTTACTGGGACCTGAACAGGACTGAACATGCAGCAGAGTCGGGCCTCATCCTCCAGCTGATGTCCTCATTAGATTATATTTTATTTATCCGTTTCATCCTATTTCCAATTTGAATTTTAAAGTGACACAGATGTCTGAACGTGCATAAAATCAGGCTAATTAAGCCACTTTCCACTTTCTCTCTGGTTGTGGATCCATTTTCCAGTCAGTGTTCCACCATTTGTTGTGGCACAATTGCATGAGTGGAATAATGCGTGCCCACTCATGATGTCATCAGGGTTCCCTCTCCAGGCCACGCTTTTTGCCAGGAAATTAGGCATAGAATATTGTCATTTTAAATATTTGCAGAACAGATCTAAGCTTTTGTCAAACCCTGTTGAGTGAACGATCACAGCGAAATGAATAAAACGCACATTTCTCTTGCTCTGTGCCTTCGATGGCCTCGTAGTAATCTCCACAGTGATCTCCACTGTCCACACAGCAAGTATTCCATGGATATTTTCCCCTCTCTGCTCTTGATCCGGTACAGTGCCAAACAGGAAATGATCTTGGGGCCTTTTCTATCCTTATGGCTCTGACCAGCAGAGAGCACATTCAAGACATGCTGGCTATGTCCCCCATCTTAGGAAAGAACTCCAGACGAGTTCTTGTCCAAGCATCTCGGCTAAATACCGCATGAAATTGCCAGAGGATTTCAAATGAGTCAAGCTGTGGGGCTTTGGCGTGGGACCCACATCAATATCCTACTCATGCCGGTGGCCAGGTGTTGAGGGGAAATTCTCAATTGAATATTGTATCCAGCTTTCTTGGAGCTCGGGGAGCTGTATCTTGTGTGGATATTCATTTCTCCGCCTTGCTATGCACCCCGTCTCCTCTCCTTCCGTCGTGTTTTTGGCATTCCTCTGATCCGGGCCGAGCGCAGTCTGCTGTGGCTCCCGCTTGCACACCTGCCACGGAGAAACAGCTGTGGTCCGGCACAACATCATTAGGGCAGCTGAAAGAGAAGGAAAGGCCTGCGCAGCCATTCCCCCCTCTGTTTACTCTCCCTGAGAGTTCAACTCTGGGGCATCTGTACAATGGACAAACATTTTTATGATAAAGACGTGCAAAAGCCGGCCCCCCCAGGCGCTTACGGGTAGGACGTGTAACACGATCGTGAGGAAACCTGTGGGAGAGCGGGGGTGCTGAAAGAAAATTTTATACCTCAAGATAAATGTGTCCATTTGGGGCATTCGTACTCCGCAGCTGTACAACAAAATAGCAACAAGCGCAATTCTGCGTTTCTCCCCCTCCTGCTCGGATTGCTCCATAGCCACCGTGAGGGGTTTTTGGTAAAGCCTGGAAAATTTACTCCGGATTTAAAATGAGTTATTTGTCCACGGAGCCGAGACTTCACATCAGCTTTACGTGACCAGAAATCTCTCATTAATGATTCTCACCGAGCTGCTTATTTACAAGCACTGAAGACACACAGGAAGGTATTATGTATATGGCTGTAATCGATACATTCTTAGTGCATCTGGAGGACAAGGAGAGAGGAAGTGCTTCCATTGATTTGTGAAGATACTGGAGCGTAGGCCTCTCTTTACAGCCTCTGTTCTTCCAGAAACAGAGGAGGGAGATTTGACCCCTGTGGGTACCAAGGGCTGCTACGGAGAGCAGACGCCAAGCCACAGACCCAAGTTTCCACTGTAAAAAATGTACAATTATCAAGTCAGTTTAGGGTTGTGTAGTCTTGAAGCAGGCATTAGGGTGAATTTGTGGTAAAATCAGAAAATGACCTCAAGGTTTTTCGGCCATCAGCACCAACAACACAGCAATTAGTGAGATTTCAATATGAAAACCTTGGATTAAAAAAAAAAGAATCATTGAAGGTGCTATCAGTTATTTACTATAAAAGGAACTGCAGTCAGAAAATCACAAGTGTCATCTCCTGTGATGAAGATGAAAACTTAAGTAGATCCTTGAAGTTTGTGAGATCTTTGGACCCTCTGGTATCTGTGGAGTCCCCTGATCTTATTGGGGTGAGGTGAAAAATTTAAGAATAAGCAGGTCATGTGATCACATAATGGTGATTATTCCACGTTGTCACGGAGTTGGAATCATTTTGCCTCGTCGAGAGAACCCCCTCCCCTCGCCCCCCATCCAGCGTAAACATTGGCTGGCGTAATGATGTATTAATTTAAAGAGGTGATTCATTTCAGCTTTAATTTACGGCCTTACCTCCATGGCTACCAGTGGAATTCGATAGAAGGCACATAAGAGTTACTGGCCCTTTAAAATATTGTTGTTGTGTTTTTTTTTTTTCTATTTTGTGAAAAATCTGGTAGTAGGGTGACATAATTTTATTTGTTTTTCCACACAGCCTTACTCTGAATGATTGGAAAAAGCGATAACATGTTCCATCACTCTGCTTATTTCAAGGTGATGTCACTTGGCTCGAGGACTTTCTGGAAACAAGTGTAGAACAGTTTAATCGGCCGTTTTTCTTCCTCGAAGGAGAAAGAAATAATTTTCGGACTCGAGGCGAGATTAAATAACCCTCCTTAGATGAATATTTTTTGCAGTGGATCCCTACCGGAGAAAATCAATCCGTCACCATGCGCACAGGAAGGAAGCCTGGACTGGGGAGAGATACTGCTCTTAATGACATGTCTCTGTGTGCCTGGACCAGAGGGGGAAGTAACCGGATATTTAAACACAGATAAGAGTGTGTGCCAAAGGGGCTGGGATTGAATATGACTGAAACCCCATGGCAACCGGCCGGGGCTATCGGATATGGAAAGGTAAATAGTAATGCAGTCGTAGCATGTTTTAATGCTGTAAATTAAAAGCTCATGTATCATTCATGCGAGGGTGACATATAGGTGGCCAGCTCTTGCCAAGTTTTCATTAGTGATTTCCTCCGTGCTTTTAGCAGCGAGCTCGTTTTAAATCAAGATCTGGAACATGCGCTTTGGCTCATCAACATCTGTATGCAGAAATCAGATACGCTGTGTTTCCAGGCAGGAATATTCACCGCTGGGGAAGATGAAAGTACCTTTTAATAAACGCTCTCAATAAAGAGGCAGAAAAAAAAAAGATGAAAAAATAGACCGACTAAAAAGAAAACTGTGTTTACAGCCGGTAACCATGGCACTTAAAGGGAAAGCCCCCTCCCCCACCTCCCTGATACACGGCTAAAGATATTGTATACAATACAAAGTGATAATATCTACTTGTGCATCAGATAGTGCTTTCTTACATTTCCATGGCTTTTGACAGTCCCAGAGGACAGGCCTGTACTTGCTCTTTCATCCATCCTTTTATGAGTTGCACCCCTAACTCACAACTCAACCACAACATGTCTTGTGGCAGCAGTGCATTCTGGTCTCTGAGGCTACTGTTGTGCCTCGGAACGTCTCTTGTACAGTGTGTTTCTTCCTGCAGAATTTTCTTTAGTTGTTGGCAAATGAAACCCAAATGTGTGTTTGTTTGTTTTTTGTTTAGGATGACCAATCCATTCCTGATAAGAAACATTGCGGTGGCTGTTGATTTGGTGCTGTGACGTCATCGTGGGTGACTCTTTATCTTTCGGGAAAGGAAATATCTATCAAGAAAATGAGACGATAATTTGCAAAATAATCAGCTAATATTGTCTTTACAGAGGATAGTGTATAATTGTGATTGCGTTTTCATTAATATAAGCGTGTTCATTCAATTCTACTGTGCACACTGAGTGAAAACTAGCACCTGGATTGTCATATAGAGAAGTTGATCAACTGGCGGGTAAATTCATAAGCGTTACATATCGATGTCAATATGCTACAGAAGTAAAACACCAATTAAAAATGAACGTTTCAGACAAACCAACAGGTCTAAACTGCGCTTACCGTATGAGGCCAACCTCAAGTTTTATTACTCTACTATACGACGCAATAGAAACGAGGGAAAATAGGAGAATGTGTTCCCTTAAGGTGAAAAATAGTCTGCTGTCAAATACTGACATGGTTGGCAGCATCCAAAATCCATCATCCATCAGTATGTTTACAAATACATCAAAATGTTGATTATGCTGCGATTTATCCAATAAATCAGTGTTTACAAATGTAAATGCAACCATACTGTGATTAGAATTAAACTGCTTTCTCTGATTAACGGACCAAGATTACGCAATAAGGAGGCCTTATACTGCGACTGCATCGTGAAAACTTAGGGAATGGTGGAACACTGGCGATTCTGTCCATGCCTACGGCATTTTTAGCCAAAATCGCCACATTCAGGCTTTGTCTGTGGAGTGAGTGTAGAAAGGTAAAACAGGCGTCGCTAAACGAAAGCTTCAATAAATGCACATATAGTCCTAACGGGTCAAAACAGGGAGCGGAGGAGTGTCATCCTTATCTTTTCACTCCCAGACTGATCCTGGTATCAATAGACCGTCCTCAGTGTCTTCAGTGCAGAGGAAGATCAGATTCACTCGCTGAGTTACCGTGTAAAGAGTTTCTGGTAACAGGAGCTGCTTGTGTTGCAGATAGAAAATAGACAACTTTTTGCCGTCTGTCATATGGAACATATCATTACTTTGCGGTTTGATGATAATGTTCCCAGGCAATGCAGGCTTTGGCAGAGGAAATGATTAAAAGCTATTCCGTGGCATGTTTGTTTTTGTTTCAGCCATTTGAATCATTAGTCTATTTGGACTCCTCCAGGAAAACACTGCGATGAATTTCTCATCTCTCCTCCACGACTTCACACAGTCTTAAGTGTGAGCTATTGACATTTAGAGATTACCGTTTATGTTTTATGAATCCATCTGACACTTTTATTCACTGTGACTAACTGTGAGTGTAACATGGAGTAATAAGCTTAAATTCCAGCATTACAAACAGCAGCCAATAGTACAGAGTGTGAGGCTCGTAGCCATCGCTCGTTGCCAAGAGACGTAACGAAATATTCCTGTGATGCTGGGACGATCATGTATGACAGAGACATTCCAGGAAAGATGATGAGAGCTCGAAGACGAGAACTATTACACTGAAAAAAATATTAGAAATTAGCTAAATGGTCCATAATCTCGTGCGAATTTAGAATATAAAAGTCTGACATTGGGCTGAATCAAAATTGACCTGATAAGATATTATCTTAACCTTCATATCAGAATTGAAATCTTAGAAATCCAAGTTAAATGTGTGTGAAACTGGATTCTGGCAGCCAATTTTTAGAAATATTGCATTTTTTTATATATATATTTTACTTAGTCTTTTTTGATGTTGTAGTAGCCATTTTTAGACCTGAGAGGCTGAAGTATGTAAAATTATCCTGGTCCCGGTGGAGTGGAGTGTGGTGTAGTGCATAGTATACAAAATTCTGACACTCACACTACAATCAGCTGAGAAAGATGGGAAACTAAACTATTTCAGCTTTGATAATAGGAACCACATTCTTGAACTACACAGTTATTTTTTCTGTCATGAAATGTATTTGCATATACTGTACATTTTTGGACGGTACAATCTTGTATTTAGACCCATTCAGCTCTAATTGAAAAGCAGGTGAAAAACTGAATTTCATTACTTTGCATAGTGTAAAAAATTGTTTAGTGGATAAGAAAGAAATAAGATTTTCTTGAGTTTTTGCAGTGCAGAGGAGAAAAAGATGGACGTGTGTAAAATGACATATTTCTTAAAGAGATGAGTCTTAAGCCCCTGATGGCTGTCACTGACCCCCACCGCTCTTCTTCACTGTGTTCCAAGCACCTCAAACCATTGGCAGGACCCCAGTCCTAACCTCCACCGGCCCCCAGGATCAGGTGATGCTCCGCAAAAGGATTAGCGGCAACTGGATCCTTTTGGCGTAGGCACAGGAATTTTCATTACAATGATCTTGGGTGTGGTAAGGCAGGAATGTGTCCTCAATAGGAAGGAGAGGAGCACACCGAGGCAAAGGGGGTGCTAGGGGGCTGGGTGGGCCGTGATGTTGGGAGTTTTGGCGGGTCACATTTCGCCCTATTCCTCTTTGTAGCTCACCGTCTCAGTCCTGGGCTACACTAAGGCGTTCGGATCACATCCTGAGTGCAGGATTTTTACACCTATGTACACATTGGCATGGTCTGCTGTCTTTTACAAATGGCAGGTGCCTTGTCCAACACTGAAGTCCGTCGAGTCCCTTGGAGCAGCGTTTTGATGGGAGGGTCTCTGTGTGTTGTTTACATCTCGCTGATATGACTCAGGGCGCCCACAGATTGAATACAGATTAATCAATACTACAAAGCATCATGTGTTACTAGTTTGGCCTAAATTTCGCATTTCCTGAAATGATGACGTCATTCTGAAGCTTAGTATGTGATCCGTTCCCCTGTTCAGCTTCTAGATAGCAGCACGTCTTCTTCCCATCATCATGTGATTGGACGGACGTTGTCTTGACGTAGATTTGAATTTTGCGTTCCCCTACCATCGTTTTACTGGCTATACGGTGCTAATGATGACTTTACGTGCATTGTAAAACCAAATGATGCTTACGAGGAGAAACGGAACTAGATTATGAGAATGTCGGCTCATTTATTCAGGCACGTCAATGTTTTAATCAGACTATGACGGCTTCCTCCATGTTTCCTGCGGTGGCTTGTTTGAGCTCTCGTCAGCGTTTTTACCTTTGACTGAAAGCAGCTATCAGTTGAACTTGTCATCTCACCTGTGGGAGATGTTATATATGTGTGATATAAACAGTGATTTATTGAGTATTTCATTTTCAAACAGGGATTTGACACTTTGATGTTGTCTTCCTCCTGAAGTGCCGCCCAGACATGTCGGTGATAATTTTCTGGAACTGCGCGTTGGATTTGTGAATCAGTATTATCTAATCTCCACTTGAGTAATCAAACAGGTGTCTGGTGTTTAATCTGGCAACTGAACCAGCATTTAACAAGGGCTTTCTTCACCGTCGTCCTCGCCACAGTCAAATTTCAATCTCTCTGTTTAGTAATTTAATGCTATCGTTGCACCGTGCACTCACTGGGACATGACGTTGCAGGCGGCCATGGCTGAAAGGTCTTTCCGATTGCAGGTCACGATTCTGGCAGGGAAGAGAAATGGGGGGCGGGGGGAGGTGGACTCGCAGGGAACAGCTCTGGAATTACGTCCACAATTGCAAAGTGAAAGCCATTCTTAGAGCGGGCAACAAAGAGTTCTCTGTGCGCTGGGCAGCGCCTTTTGGCCCAGGAGAAATACTATCTGCTGCCACTGCCCCCCACCACCCCCCATCCTCCCTCTGAGGTTGATTACGACAGCGAGCAGCGTGGGCAGAGCGCCGTGTAAATACCACGTCCGTCCTACAGCTCTGCTAACAATTGCATAAATCTTTGATCGCTCTGTGCGTGGTGACATTTGCACGTTTGCGTTTTCCGATGATAATGAAGACGTCGCCTTACTTGCTTGGTTTGTTGTTGCGATGGCACTGTTGGACTTTGAGTGCTAACTTAAGCATTAGCATGTGGGTGGTAGAAAGGCGTACATTTCAGCATGATGTATTCCAGGTCACTCAAGCAGTCTCTCAGTAATCTCAGCGTGTGTGCACCCTGCACAACTGGTGTAAATACACAGGCCTCGTTGGTCTTTACATCATTCTGGTGTTCTGTTGCTGTGGAAGGCCACGCCTGGTTTATTTTATTAGGGAAAATGAGGATGCAGGAGTGGTCAAACCTTCTGTGGGTGGAAAGTCTGAAGTTCATCTTGTGGATTTTAGTTTCCGTTGACCATGCATTGGCTGAGATGACGCCAGGATGCGGAACTTTGTTGGTAGAAGAAGTCTCGCATGTAGCCCGGCCTGCTTCCCCATCTTCTGTTCGTGTCCGACTCAACTGCATTTTTCTAATTTACTGCGTCAGTCAGGAGGTCATTCGTGTTGATGATGAGGAGAGTGAATGAAAAAGAAGAGGACGTAGTATTGTGTGCAGAAAGGCTTTATTTATTAATTCATTTATTTACCACCAAGAAAGAGTAAGGTTAGCAACAATAACGTAAAAGTAATCAAATAGAGTTCTTCTGAGCGCTGACAGCCAGCACAGCTAAACAAGAATTAAATATGCTTCCAATTGTCCACCTAAAAAAAACAAAAAAATTATATTCCAATTGTCCACATAAGGTGCTCTGTACTGCAATATATGTCACAAGCTGCATTTAATCTAATTGGTAATCCTCAACCTCACTTTGAAAGGCATTATGTGAGGAGAGGAGAAGAGACTGTGCTGCTAATCGCCGTAGAATCTGTGAAGATCCAGCAAAACATGTCTGCCCCCCCCCTTCCTCCCCTTTTCCTCCTTCCAAATGTGCAGATGGCAACAGCTGTCTTCTGAGCCACTTGAGAAATTACAGCAACTGTGGAGGCATTTTAATTCCTGCAATGTAAGGTGAGGTGGACTGAGAGCAGCTAAACAGCAATTTGAATTTCAAACATATAACTATACGTTTATTATAGGTATTTATTCAAAATATAGCATATTCATTCAAAATAGTTATTTGTGTTTGTTTTAAAGTCCAGTGCAGCAACAGTTTTACTCAGACTATGACTCATACTGGATATTGAATTTTACTACAGTTTACAGTAAACACATAATATGCTTTAATAATAAGAATAGTAACAACAATATCAGCAATAGCAATAATGACAATAATAACAACAACAACAGTAATCCCAATAATAATAACAGTAATAAGAAACCATAAAACTAACAACTGATGAATGCAATAATAATAAATAATAATAAAAATATTTATATTATTTTTTTAAAAAACGTCTTAAGTTAGATATGTTCAGATAAGACAGTTGTTCTTTTACAATAGTACAGCCCTGCTAGCAGCCTTATTTATCTACGTGTTCTATTACAAAAAAATCAAACAGTGAAACGATACATTTCAACGCATTGTATTTAGATCAGTTCTCCTCTTCTTCATGTATGGTCAATTTTGCGCTGGCCACGCCTCCTCATTATTAAATAAACAGGACGATGTCATTCTGTTGAGAGTGGGTTTACCGCGGAGCAGACGGTTGTAGGGATAAACAAGCTTCGCCACAGCAAGTCCCTTTCCCCCCCCTGCTGTGCCACACCTCCACAACCCTGCACCCCTCCATCCTGAATCGGGTCCAAATCTTGTACATTCACAGGCTGCGGCTGGCCAACTTTCACAGCTGTCACAGATTTTCAACAGATTCCACCAGCGCTCGATGAGGTTGGGGAGAAGACATTCCTACGCCATTACACATTGGCTAAAAGGAATTACCGTTAACATCTGATAT
>OMNV01003550.1:5632-15915 GCA_900303265.1 Brotula barbata
GGGGGGGGGGGGGTGGAAAGTATTCATGAGCAGATGTGAAGTTGAATCCTGACAGCTGAAGATGTTGCAGTCAGACATCAGACAGTTGTTTTTATGGGGGTGGAGCTGGGGAAAACATCGGGTGCTGTAAACATGCGTCACGTATACATCGCGTGTGTTTAATGGAGGTTGGGGATTATGATTTACATGTTCCAGAAGCACCCGCAGCTCCGAGTCGCACTGGAGGAACAAACTAGGCGTGCAGACGTACTTTTTTTGGCTACTATTCAGTAGATGCACATTAAAATTAGGATTGCGCTTGGATTCTTAATCTAAACTGACACAGGTCACGGTAGGATTACTCTGCTGAGCAAATAGTCGAGCGAATATCTCGTCTTTTACGTCTTTCTTATATATCAAATGGGATGTAAGTGACGGTGAGTCAAATATATACGATAATAAAAAGTGTTTTTCGTGTACTTTTGTTTCCTGGAGCCACAGAAAATACTGCTGACAATGGCGTTACATTAAGTAGCACATTTTAGGCCGCTCAGTGGTGATTGTGAATCTTGATGTGACTTATATTGCTCTTTGCAAGGCTGTACAAAAAGGAACAAATTGAGTGTTGAGTCGCTGTTGAGTGTTATTGCCGACGTTCTGCATATTGGATCTACAGGAAACGGCTCAGCCAGGTCTAATATAAACTCTTCTACTTACTCCCCTTTGTGTAAACTCATGACCCTTTTCTGACTCTTGCCTTCCGGTACATTTGTGCATCAATGCATGACAATGGACTGTTTCAACTAATAATCCAACCGTGGTAGGCGGTTGGATTATTAGTTTACATGTTCCCACTAAAACCCTTTTGCTTACCTTACAATACAGTGTGTTCCAATGCTACTCACTGGCCCGATATCTCTCCGAGAGCTAACCTTGCTTTGGGCTGGCTCAGCTTAAATCCATCTTATTTCTATTATGGCCTTTGAAACCTAGGCGGTGTTTAAAGTGTAGATTTGTGGGGCTTTCACTAACTCATCACCCCCAGAAACTCAATAATCCATGTTGTTTTTCCAAAGAGTACTCTTGGCCCAATCTCCCACAGGGTTCCAACGCTAATGGAGGAGCTAGAACATTACGGACAGATATGTTTAGCTTATTTATTTACCCCTCCCCCCCCCTACCCCAGCGGTGTAAATTACCCAATTATGCTGATAGGTGCGCCTTTGGTATCATACATTGTTGACTCAACATGAGGAGGAGAGAGAGTTCCTCAGACCGCCACACATCGCTCAAAAGTGAAAGCTGAGTTTTCGTTTGTTTCTTCGGTCTGTGTAGATGCACACGTTAGACCGTTCAGATAACAGTGATCACTTCCTGGTTGAAGAGAGTCAAATGACTTCATTATTATTTGGATTAAATGGAAAAGACCGACAAATTTACGATGTAATTGTTGGCACTTAATTCATTGTTAGTAAATTCAGCGGTAATAAGAGATTGATACATCGATACATTCTGCATTTTTACCTGCTGTCTGGTAACGGCGTTACCATGGGAATATCCATCCATCCATTCATTCACCCATCCATACATTCATCCATCCATCCATCATCCATCCATTCATCCATCCATCCATTATCGACCATCTATCATTCATCCATCCATCCATCATTGACCATCTATCATTCATCCATCCATCCATTCATCCATCATCCATTCATCCATCCATCCATTCACTCATCCATCCATCCATTCACCCATCCATCCATTCACCCACCCATCCATCCATTCACCCATCCATCCATCCATCCATTCACCCATCTATCCATTCACCCATCCATCCATCCATTCACCCATCTATCCATTCACCCATCCATCCATCCATTCATCCATCATCCATTCATCATCCATTCATCCATCCATCTATCTCTTATCTAAGTCACGGTCGTAGTAGTGCAGCAGTCACTGGATGATTGGCAGGTCACCAGCCCATCTCAGCGCTGACCCACAGAGACAGAAAAGTCAATCACTCTCCCATTCACACCTATGGCCAGCTTAGAATCTCCAATTGACTAACACTGCATGTCATTGGAGGTGGGAGGAAATGCAGCAAACCCACGCACGGAGAACACGCCAACCCCACACAGGAAGGACCACGGTCGGCCCCGGGCTTCCAACCATCGATTTTCTCGCAGGCCCGTACAGTAGCACTGCTAGCTTGTCGGTACTCGAGGTTAAGACTCGATCCTGGCCCGTTTTACCAGCTGCTCCCTGTGTGCCTGCTCAGTAGACAATATCTACTTGAGTGCAATCACTTCAATATTCAGAGGTCTGTCAAGGACCTGGAGTGCTTAAACTCAACCGAGAAAATAAGCCAAGGGACACCGTGACATTAACGTGCGAAGGTCAGCTTGTTAGCTAAAGTAATCGGCCTCTGAAACGCTCTCTAGGCGATACGAGTCTGCCGCGCTTTTCCTGCCCAATCCTTTGACTGTCATTTGATTTCACAGTGAAAAACTGAACCACGGGCTGACCCTGAGCTGACCACAAAGGGTTAACACACTCTTAAGTCTGTTATAAGTACAACATATGTCACAAGCCCTGCAGGTATTTATGAAGATATTTCACAGTGCCTGGGTTTTTTTTCCTTTTTTTTATATTTTGCTGAAAGGTAGAGGTAGATTTAATCTGTTGCAGGCTGAAGTAATGGTATGGCTGGAAAGGAAATATTAATAATGCACAAAGCTGAAATGTGAAAGTTAGAGATCTGGTTTGAAAGCATGTGTTGCTCTCGGCTGTTCTTAGCAACTTCGGAAAACTATTCATCACATCACATCGCTACGGGAAAGCCAGTGTGAAGAACAACAAGCCGTGGTCACAAATGAACGGAGAGAAATGAAACGCCTGTCAGTTTGAACTTTGATTGTTAATTCTCACAAATCCTAATTCCCCCAAAACGAAAAGGAAAAAGAAAATCTGCTCGCTTTGGATATTTTGCAACGCTCGTGAGGCGTTCGCAAACAAAACTGTGCCGTCCAATTTAAGAAACAAAGCTTTAACTTTTCATTATTTACATTTATTATTTATTTGTTTTCCTCCGCTCATTATTAAATGCTCTGTGAGCTGTTTATGTTTGCGAGAACGCCGAAATCCTGCCGGGCATAATTAGCTGAAATACACCACTAAATACAAATAAAATATTATTAGCGTTTTATTCCTAATTATCTTTTTTTTTCTGTATTTTTTCGAGTCAGTGAATTCTGTTAGATATTCTAATGTGTTTGTTTGTAAAATCACACCGCATTGTTTGATCTTGTGAGTGCTTCCCCGTGTGTTTACTATGACTGAGTGGGCCGAGTCCCATAAGCTTTGACATGAAATTGTAATGTGCTGCTTAATTAACGGAACGTTTAAACACCATCCGCCGCACCTCTATTCCCAGGTTCATTCCGACGTAATCCCAAATGCGCGCAGCCAAAAAGAAATCCCATTTCGCAAGTTCTGCCGCGGACCCGCTCGCTATCGCAAAAATAGAAACTCGTTTCGCCAGATGAAACGAGATGAATGACAGCTGGGTGTCTCTTCTTTTTTCGGTGCGTAACAACACTCCCGTACAGTGCATGTCGAAGGGATGACCTCATTTTTTATTTTACCTCTGCCAGTGATTTCTTCGCTTTCTTGGTATGCGCGCTGTCAATACTCGTGACGGATCGGGAAGGCCTCCAGCAGCATCTATTCCATATTGTATAGTTTATTTTTATCTGGCAGTAACGTACTGCCTGAGACAGCATTCTTTCCGCTTTATCATTTCAGCGTTTTAGGGGCCATTAACCGTGATCACTGATCCATGTGCGAAACCTCTGGACAAAATCAGACAGACAGGAAGGTAGATGGACTGTGGTCACATGTTCAATCTAATACAATGCAGTAGACCTCTGTTTATTTGGTCTGTCTTGGGTGCTTTGAATATTTTATCTGCTGCATTTGCATCAATAAGGAGTTCAGATTTTATTGTACGGTCACTGGACATTGCAGTGTCTAATAAATGGTAGTTTGTTTATTTGTAAGGACGGAGGAACAGAGTAAAGTATCCGGTGGCTGTGTGTGGGCGGTGTGTTGTTTGATATTCAAAACTGCAAAAGAAAATAATTTCTCATCCAAGTCGAAGCTGTATGTAAATCAACAGAAGCTCCGGCTAGAGTCCGTTCCTGCTGCAAAGTCTTAAAGGGCCACATGGGCCCAGGGTTCTGACTGCAGGAGATAAGGAGGCGCTCTGCCAGAGACAGTCAAGCTGGTACAACATGTTGTGGAAAATACAGTGTTGCACAGGTTTTAGTGGAACGGGGGTGTTTTTGGCAAGCGCCCACCGTGCTGCAGAGAAATCCATACAACTTATCTTTCTAATGACTTTCAGGTAACTGCATTAAAGCAGATGGCAGGAAACCTGTTTGGTTTGTTCCAGTTTTACCCCTAAATGCTACACACACACTCGTTACGGTAGCAGACTCACTTGTACCTTGCCCTCTTTGGTTCTACGTCAGTCAATAATTTATCACCTTGTAGTTGTAGTAGTTGTAGAACTAGTTCACCCCTAAACCACCATTTGAACATTTTATGGTCCAGATCCTGAACATGGGCATTTTGTTTTTGTTTTTTTGAGCACATCCAGCGAGATAGTTTGCTCTAAAATAGATGAAACTAAGACATAAACGTAATTTTCCAGGACAGCCCAAGATTTTCCAGGACATTTTACCGTATCTCTCACCACACAGTGAGAAATGTAGTCAACGCTTTTCCCGGTTTTCTGGAATACGTGGGAACCGACGCATAGAAACGAGGTATAGACAAATAGATTGTTTTATTGTGTTTAGTTTTAATGGATTTTCAATAAAAGCAATTAGCCATTAACAGTAGCTCCTGCTGTCTGAACCAAACAATACAAAAGCAGACAAGATATCGGCGCTGCAATTCAGTGACGATCGTATAACCCGTGTAGCTTTTTATACGCTGATAATTAAAAATGAATCGCTCTCCTTGCACATGAATTATTTAGCTATGGTATGTGCTAAACCGCATTTACTTTCCACTTGGGCTTGTAAAACAAAACAAATTGGCGATGAGGAGTCATTTTCCCCAAAGTGCCAGGCTTCTAAAGGACAGGACCTTAAAGATGTATTAAATATTTAGCTGAGTGGAGTCGCCGCTCACCGGTCTAGCCGCTAGTTTCGGAGGAAGAGAAAGAAATTGTTTGCTGGATGAAACAAAATTATGGAGCAAAATTACAGCAAGAAAAAAAGAAAGAACGGAATGCTGTGCGTTAGGTCTGCTGTAACCCCGATGATAGATACTCAAGTATCATTATACAGTCCTTCGCTTACACAATCTACAATCTGTGTGACAGTGTGTGTCATTACCCCGCGTCTTAAAATGTCGGAAAATTTTCTGGTGACAGTGAACCGTATTCAGCCCTGTAGCATTTAAGATCCCACACTTGTCAGTCTGTATGAAACGTGACACATTCACCGCCGCGCGCACGCAACATCCGTGCACAATGTTTTATTTGCGCTCATGTCATCGTGATGTGAATTCCTTCAGGGCTTTGCAGTTTTAATGCCATCTGCACATACTCACTTAATTACCGCCTGCGTTCCTGTAGAGACGGGCTATTTTACATGCACAACACGCATGTCAACGCCAAAGCCGGCTTTCCTGAAAGATGGAGGAGAAAAATCGTCGACTGTATGACATTTCATCCGTCACGTATTATTGGTGTCACGCTGTGCCGCTTACCGGAGCGGATGCTGAGTTAAACGCAGAGCAAATATCATTGTTGGCAAAATGTTGACGCTCCCAATCCCACGATAATCACAAATTCCGAGTGAGGAGCGTAACAGTCGTGCAAATTGGTATGAAGTCAGAGGAATGAGGCAGAAATTTTACAGATATTCACAGTTATTGATTTGCAAATTTCAGTGAAAAATCAATCGTCATCCATATGTTAATTTTCATCTTTGTACTGTACCAGTGTATTCCGGGTCAGTCCCGTGGTCTCCTCCCAGATAGACATGTGAACCACCTCAAGGGCTCCTCCTGGAAGGCAGAGCTCTTCATCCTGTCCCTACAAGTGTGTCCAAACACCGACCCTTTCAGCGTTTGCTAACTTCCCAGACTTGACCATTGTTCAATCATAGTTTGACCAATTTCCCTTCAGGGTTGGCTCTATTTTCACCACACTTCGACACACTGTCATGCGTGCGTCGTAGAGGCAGAACGATCGATTTCACACCTTTCCTCTCGGCCTAACTGACAAAGCGGGGCTTAAAAAGATGGATCCACTGTTGAACCTCCCGGTCTGACAAAAATAGTTACGGCGTCGGCTATTGTCACTCGCGAGCTTAAAATACAAATATTTAGCGCTACAGGCTATTGAGAGAAACACAGACTCACCAAAGCTGTAATTTCTCCTCCTTAGTGGGTCCCTTTGGAAAAGTATCGCATATTTATTCACATCTCCGCTGTGGTTTGTGGGTATTGAAGTCAGTAGAATAATAACTGTTGCTGTGATGAACGGCTGCCAACAAAAAAAGCTGCTTTGTACCTTTGCTATTTTTTTTTCTTTATTAGAAAAGTAGCAGGCATGAGGCCATCTTTCATTCTGGGAACACTGGAGTCACCATCATGCCATATAAATGGTCACCAGGACCCACACAAATATTAGTCCGTACGGTAAAAATAATTGATATTGCCAAATCATGTAAGAAGCAATCTCATGAACCAACGCACGACGATTTAACTTTTAAACCATTCAGTTATTAAGAAATAAGAAATAAGAGTCTTGATCTGGCCTCATTCCTCTTTGCTCTTAATGGCTGAAGCTGCAGGAGGAGTGATGTGACAGTTGCTTCTCAAATGAAAAGCAGGACGGGCATCTATAAATTATGGAGTAAACTACTTAACGGAAATGTTGGCGTGAAATCGCCTGCAGTTTGTTTGTACGCTCTCTCTCTCTCTCTCTCTCTCTCTCTCTCCCAGGAAAGCACTCTAGAACACTTTGAAAACCATTCAGATTGCACTTTCCGTCTGGGCTCTGCCATTTACAGCTGACTTATCAACAAAGACGCAGAACTAAATACATGTATTTCAATGGGATTCCCACATACATGTAATTAACTCTCGTGCGCATTTAAATTCATCCTCATCTCCTGTATGTTAGTTCTGCTATTTTTCTTGTTCTCGTTCCAGATTTCCTGCTACCCTGATACCAACAACTTCCTGTTCAGCTTTGTGCTTCCTGCCACTCAGTGTACAGCATATACCGAGCTACGTTTCCTGCCGTATTGTGTGCCACTTCTCTGGCAGTCCCGTGTTCGTGCTGTTTTGGAGCCCTTCTGCACTGCTGCCCTATTTTCCGTCTTGTGCCTGTTTTATTCCAGCCTGGATCCTGACAGTAACTTTTACCTCTTTGTATTTACATTTTTTTGTCTTGTGTACGACCCCTGTTCACCCTCCGACTGCAATTAAAGTCTGTTAAAATTAAACGCTGCATAACTCTACACACTGATTACGATAATGATATTATTCACACGCACCAAACCATCATACTTGCTTGTATCACTAAATTATTCTCTGCCTAACCTTAAAAAACATCACAACAGTTGCCATATTTGCTAACTAGCTAATATGAAATGGCTAGCTAGGGTCAGCTAGTTTATTAGAGAAGCTGGCTGCTACTGAAGGTAGCTAGTTAGCTAGCCAGCTAACGTTAGCATTGTGATGACGCTGCAGTTATATAAAAGATTATTAAAGGAATATTTAACTTTAAAAAACAAACAAACAACTAAATATGATGAACAGTACTGAGGGAGAACATCATGACTGCAAAAGTAGTTTCAGTGTTTATCTCACGGTTCAGCGAATGCGGTGGATTTAAAAAGGCTGTAACTTCCTCGGACACATATTCTAATTGATCTTCTTCGTCTGCTTTAATGTTTCCACTGATGTGCAGTTGTTGTACGCTCTGTGTTAACAGCGTGACTCAGCACTCAGCTGTGACCCGCAGGATTCTTAAAGTGCGCTCGTAAAAACTGGGGCGAAAGGCTGAATCTGTCTGCTCTGAATGATCCATTATGTAGAAGGCTCTTAGTGTTTTACATGACCAGAGCAGGCCTGGAGTTTTTTTTTTAATGTTACTTTGAGCCACTTGCCAATTTTTTCACATTTTAAATCGTAACAAAAAGCTTAATTTCCAACAAATCGTGTTTTGTATTGTTTTGTTGTTTTGTTCCTTGTGGTTTACGCTCTTCACTGACCAGGGGGCATAAATTACAAAAAGCTTGCCAGAATAATGAATAAAACTTTTGACTTAAACAGGACAACAAGGGCACGTTTTATAACAATGCTTAACGTGTTTATGGATTCAATCCTGGCTTTTATTTCCCCAATTAAACGGCATAGAATTCACAATGAGCGCACGTTCTTTGCGATGTAGTGATGATCTCGTGGCAGATTTTGAAATTCTGTACACATTCTCAACACAGCAAAGATGGTCAAAAATGATATTTCACCATGCAAAAATCTCCCGAATTTAATCCAAAACGAGAGAGGCTGAACTTGCTCTCACTTGGTCGGCATCCAGGCAATATGCCATTTGTGAAATGGAAATCATTTTCCTCATCCGCAATGTTGTATAATTTGCCTTTCTCTATGGGAATCCATCTGTGGCACTGAAAAGGCCACCATTTTGTTCAATTGGACCCATTGTGCCTACATTTCCTGGTCACATCTGCCAAACAAGCCTTGTCAGCTGCCATTCAGACCTGCCCAATTACTTTCCAATTTGGGGGACGGAGAGATGGATGGAAAGAAGGGTTCATGGATAAATAGATCGACTGAATCTTTCAATCAAATGTTGCCATTGTGAGGACAATTATTATAAAAGCCAGACTGTAATTTAAGGGTGAACTGGTTATTTGAAAAAAAGGATGCTGACGGGAAGAATGCAGCAACGGTAACGGCCAAAAGGCACCGGTGCAGAGATGAACAAAGATGTACTTTTCCCCTCCGTAGAATAGATCTGACCGATCGGCGCTGCTGAGCTGACAGCTGACCGGTAGGATGGGTACGCCCCACCTCCACGCCAGCTCTGGAACCTCGTTCCTGGATTTATGGAGGCCGAAGCACTCAAACTCAGACGTATTTACTTCCACTGAACCCTTGTCATCAATCACAATGCAACACCAAGGATGTTCCGCTTTCTCTGACATCTGCTATCTGGCAGGCTAACTGAAATTGAGTGACACTGCAGAATATTTTATTGCTTTCTGCCTCTTTTTTTTTGTAGGCTGCACATCACGTAATCCATATCCATTGTGTGCTGCTTTGTGCTGTCCGTCAAATTGCTGGTTTCATCATGATATAAAGTCCATATCCTGGAGAATATTAATATCAGGGCGTTATATCAAAAGTTTTTTTTTTTTTTTTTGTTACATTTGTGAAAGAATTTGTGCATTAATAAGGAAATTATTTCTTTTGTGTAAAAGCCCATACTCATGTTAAGATTCACAACGGATGAATTATCATTGTTAGGGAAGACTGGACGCATTTGCTTTGATGATTTGGCGCTGCTAACGTCGCCATGATGTAAGTGGATTAAACTAATGCATCCATCTCCTCCTGTCCGCCGGACATTATTTATTTTCTGATCTCCATCATATCTCTGTGAGAAAATTATGCTGAGTTATAGCCGTCTGATCTCCGTATTAATGAGGAGGTACTTTGTACGCTATAGCACAACACTCATTTGCAATTATTTGACAACATACATGAGTTTTTTTTAAATGCAAAACATAATAGCTTTCGCATCAAAGAATAGAAGTTATAATTTTTAAAAAGACTATTTTTTTCTGTTCTTTTCGTGAAAATAAAGCTCTTATTTACTTTAATGTTTCAGTTGAATGATTTAGTAATTTGGTAAAGGAGACGTGCAGTCTTTTCAAAGAACATGTGACCGTGTGTGTGTGTGTGCGTGTGTGTGTTTACAGTGGAAACTGCTTGGCTCTAGCCTGGTTCCGTTTGGCAGAACTTAAAGAGTTTGGGACATGCAGAGATTCATCCATAACCCTGAATAGAACAGACACTCTTTTTCCTACTGGAATGATGTTGGTGTAAGACATCCATCCACTCTGCTCCCTGCTCTGCCTCTGCCGGAAAATAAAAAGCGTCACATTGCTGATTCTGCCTCCCCGTCCCTCGCTCTATCTCTCCGAAGATATTCATAATCAGAGAGGTTTCCTCCTCTCTCCAAAACT
>OMNV01003559.1:5598-16251 GCA_900303265.1 Brotula barbata
ACCAAACGCACAAACCACCTTCAGGTTCCTAGAAGATCACCCAACAGTCTCACAAGCCGCCTCATATGTTGATACTGTTATGTACAGTATGGAATCCGCCTTTTAAGTCAAACTCATGAGGCCTGAACGGCTCTGAATGGCTCATTTTGTTTTTTGTCCTTTACCCCTGCACCAGCCGTGTTAGATATTCATCCAGTCATCCAACTTTTAGATTCATTTGTAGCTAAATCTGGTATATTTTGTCCTCCATTGCTCCAAGTGTGAAATGCCTGCAAACTGATGACTTAGTGGGTCAGGTGGGAGTAAGATAACGCTGTATTACTTAATTTCATTTAATATTGCTGCTGTTCTGTCTCCATGGTGATCTATCATAGAGGAAATTGTCGGTTGTCTGAGCTCCTCTCTCTCTTTCTTGCCACCTGATCATCTCAACATCTGTTTCCAACACACCAACAGTCTCCTGACAAATCCGTTCCACTGTGTATTTGCATTAATCTCCATTCCTTCCACTCATAATTTAGAGTGTAGGCGCTATTCTGTCATTTGGTAAGTGCAAAACCTCAGAGCGGTCCCCTAGTAGAAACGGAGTGCCGTTTCGCTCCTTTTTTCCTCAAAATGGCCCCAAATGCTTATTGAATACGGCCCTTAACCGACATGAAACAGTCTAAATCACACAAAGCAGCAATGTACGACATCGCCTGTATCATTAACGGTCCATCCAAGGACGCCGCCTCGTAGCTTAATGCCGTGGTTGATGTATGCGTTGTCGGCGAAATGAGGGATGAGCAGTCCAATATGGCAGTGTCTCAGCTGATACGTCTGTGCGTTATCAAGGATTCATGCTTTGTCAGGCAGAGTGGAAATTGGCACCGAGAGCTGGGACGACAACAGCGGCTCCACGCAGAAATC
The DNA here is from genome assembly GCA_900303265.1 of Brotula barbata. Taxonomy (NCBI): domain Eukaryota; kingdom Metazoa; phylum Chordata; class Actinopteri; order Ophidiiformes; family Ophidiidae; genus Brotula; species Brotula barbata. The sequence goes on from OMNV01003559.1 coordinate 6,508, forward strand.
ATCCTGAGACTCTCGCCACGTAATTAGCACATGAATTATTTCTTTGCAATGACACGCCTCGGTGCCTCTTGACTTTGCTCTCGTCGGAGGAACGTCTCCATGTATGTGGCCCAAAATAGACGTGGTCCAAATCCCAGTGACACGCCGCTTCCCTCGCTCCAGTAATCAAAACCGGACAGTCACCTTTTGTTGCCCTGCTGCTGCTGCTGCACACGCTTTAAGTCCGTGCGTGCAAACCGTGACAAGGTCGCATCCAAACCGGAGCAGCTTGTTAAGGCTGCCCGCGGCAAAGATTTATTGGCATTGCAAATTTCAAAAAATGGCCCAATCGGACAGGAAACTGCTATAAAATATTCCGGGACACCTGTTCACGCCATTCATTGGTTTAAAGAGAAGATAATTCCTCAATTACTACCATCACTCCCCACGATAAATTGTCATCCCGACATGTTGCAAAGCCTCAGCGCTGACAGTTTAATGACTCGGATATTTCCCGTAGGAATGAGAAGGAATGGCACATTTTTTTGTTTGGCCTTTAAACGCGTTTGTATTACCACGTGAAGCCGTAACTGTACATCCTCATCAAAACGCCGCCCTTTCCAACAGGATATTAATTCTCTGATTTCCCGACGGCCGTATCTTAATATCCTATGGATTTACGCCGTAGAAACGGATGGGGCTTTTACTCTCCCACCACCCACCCGGTGGATTATACCCAAAAAAAAAAAAAAAGCATACCTCCAGTATTTCCCCATTAGTATTCAGTGCGTCACGCCGCCTCTTCACTGTAATGCTGTTGTGATTCTGTAATGGCTCGAGAGCTAATGAGAGCCTTGCAGCTGGATGTGCGCCGTTTGTGTGCATATTGGTATTGTGTTTGTTTTCTCTGAATGCATGGGCGTCCACATACGACGCCGGCTGCCCGCGAGTGTTTAATTTTGATGTCCTGTTCGGTTTAATTGCCTCTCGCTGTAGTTTGCTCTAAGGATTTGAGAGGTCTGGCTGGTTTTACCCTTCCCCTATCCTCTGCATACTGCATAAAAGACAGGCTCCTGTATATTGACAACAGATTGACTACCTTGTCTCTAGCCGGGGCCATTAAGTCCTGAAAATACGGCTTTTTGGGGAGTTATTTGTTAAAACCTACTCCACTGATACAGTCTTGTTGGTGGGGGAGTGCGTCAAAAGGCCCAGTTTAATGGCCCAACTGCCAACCATAAATGCCAGCACATTTTTATCTCAGACATATATTTGATCTTGAGTATCTTCTGTAGTTTTTGCCAAGAGCCCGCCTCTGCTTTTCCTGCAAACCCCGCGACGTGATGTTGAGTCAATCAGTCGCCGAGCGTTCCACGCCAGGAGCCGCAGAGAGCGTCGATCTGCTTTTGTTGTTGTGATTACTCAAGTCATTTTAATCCACGTGGACACAGCTTGACGTACTTACTTTTGTTTCCGCGGCTATCAAACGTCTAAAAGGAATTACAGGACATATAATGATGTGTTACTACAGAGCGAGCAGCTGGAATAAAAATGACATAAAGTTTAATCTGACAGATGATTGAACGCATTTTCAGAGGGTCAGTAAAACACTGAAAACGTTGAATAATAAAAAAGAAACGGCAATCAAAACCCATATTCAGATTTGAGCGTTTTTGTATTCTCCTGTGTCGAGCGTGGCAGCGTGTTTGTTTTCATGCATGCAGAATGTGTGTGCATGTATGCGTCATTACAGCAACAATGCCATTGGCTTGTGTACTTCTTGTTGTGTGCGTGGTGGGATTGCCTCCTCTTGGGATCTGATCCCAGAGCAGAGTTGACAGGGCGTCTAATTGGTATGATGCCAGTTAGAGAAGGATGACACACAGCCAGTGTGTGATCTGGCTGCACGGATTGCATAATTAGATTTGGTTTTTTTTGTTTGTTTTCGTTTTAACCGCTGCCAACCACCTGATCATCACCGAGTGTGTATCTGTGTTTGTATTTTATCTTAGACCATAATTAGTGAGTATTCATCCATAGGAAATGATTTGTCTTTGAGGTGTCGTGCATCACCGACCATGCATGCCACCGTTAACAAGTAGTAGCCTGTTGTTGCAAATAACCCACGGCAACGTGCAGAGACGCAAATAATGCAATATGACATCATGATGTCATACTTAGGGACGACTTCCTCCTGTACCAGTGTTTGTGCCAGGTTGTCACGGGTGAAGACGGCGTTGACAAGACAGCAATCTGTGTTACAGCGGTTTCATCCCTGTCACAAAATTGTCCGAGATGCCCCGAGTCTCCAAATACGGCTTTACTAAATCTGTAACGGCAGTGAAAAAGAGGAGACAAAGTTGACAAAATGTGTATTCGAACCGAGAGTGTTCCTTATTCCTACAAAATTATTTGTGGAGGGAATTGAGATGTGTTCAAATAGCAATAGAAGTGATATATAATGCAGCAGGAATGGAGACTGCACCTGTTTGTAGCACCGGGGAGAAGCAGGTGTAAACTTTGAGGCGCTCATTGAAAACGGTTCGGGAGAGAGAGAGAGAGAGAGAGAGAGAGAGAGAGAGATAACCGTAATGCCGTTTTAATGTGAATGCATACAGTGAAGAGGTGACGGCTGCAACGTTGCCTTGATTGAAACGATCTACTCACACCGTCCGTCCTTACTCTCTCTCTCGCCCACTCCTTTCACACTTTAATACATTTACATTTTGTATGCCAATATTTCTGGCACATCGCATCAGTTTGAATGAAAAGTAGTAATGAACTGAGTTTTAAGTGTCGGCACTCAGGGAATGCGTGCGTAAGAGGAGGAAGATACCTGACAAATACCACCGAAACCGTGACTCAAATAAAGAATAAAATATAATAAAATTATAAAAATCCACTATTTCACAAGACACGTTTCAGTCCTCCGGAGCCACTGACGCTTATGTGCCAGCTTTGGAAGGATTTGGGCGCCCGAGGCGAGATACGCACCGGTGAGAGTACTACTGAAGAAAGAAATAATACTGTAATCACCGCAAAATAAACAGGAGAACAGTTGGACAGAAGTAAATAAACAATAACAATACAAGGAAGGTGAAGCTAGCAGAATGACAGCTTAGTTAGAGATACAAAAAAATACACCGACAGTAACAACGAGAGAATTAGAGTGAAAACGGCTAACTAGTACAATGAGTATGGCACTTAACTTTAATGCTGAAATGGTGATTGAATCTGAATCCTTATGGCGCAACATCACGCCAACAGTGTAATCTAGCTGTAATCTAGAGCACAGATTGAGTGTGGGAGGCCACGTCTCACGCATACACAGATGCCTGGGGTCTTCAATTTGTTCTCAAATTGCATGAAAATGCTGTATTTAGTCATTAAAATGCGAAAAATTAAATAAAGAAAATCTGTCAGGGGGAGGATGCCCCTGAAGAAGCCCTACCCCCCCCCACAGATTAGATTATCTCTCTGGGCTAAGCCTCTGATCTCTTAAGATTGTACCATCCCTGGTACACAGCCTCTTTAAAAACGTTCACTAACCTCCAAGTCCATCACCTCAACACTGAGCATTTACCATGAATTTGGTTTAAATTTAATTCAATTGGTCTTTCTATTACTTTTTTCAGTTGCATAATTCATCTGGCCCCCTGATTAATAGATTACAGAGCTTTACGAAAACAAAATTGTGAGCTGTCAGAAGACACAGAGAGAGGATAAACCTCATCACGCCAGGCTGTCAGCTCGGCGGCGACGAGTGTTTCACGGCGAAGAGTGCGCCGCAGTCATTATCAGCTACCGGGAATGTAAAAATAACAAACACCGCATGAAAAAGAAGAAGAAAAAAGAGAAATTTTATCAGCACGGGGACGTTGGCTCCTGCATGACAGCGTGCAGGATATGGCAGAACTTAAACAAGCTCTGGTGATGTTTATCGTTTTTACTCATGGAAGAAGAAGCACCACAAAGCTGAATCCTTGAGATGGAGGTCCAGGGACCACAGACTTGGACGCCTCGGTGTCCTAAAAGCTGCCCCACTGACTTTCATCAAATGTTATTTTTTGCACAGCGTACGTTGTAATAATTGTTTCTATTCAAATCTGTACACCTTTAAACTCGCAGTGAAAACAGATGAAATGAGCAGAATGGTGCTCGGTGTGATGTTGGCGTAGGGATGTGAAGCTGTTTGACCCGGTAGTATTTCAGTATTCACACAGAAAGTTCTAGAACGACCTCGTGTACCAGGATCAGTCCAAACTCAGCACATCAGGAAGAAACTGAAAGAGGAAAATGAAAGTTTTCCTCTTTCAGTTTCTCGTCAGACATGACTGTGAATGTTCTATGAAGGTAGTCCGAGGAGGATTTAAGATGCAGTGAATGCAACATTGCTCCTCTCCTACAATCTGGAAGTTCCTGATTCTCGACGTAAACATTTCCGTTGCTGCGTCCCATCAGGCTTTGCTGGATGCTGATTTCCCATACAGTCCCATCAATAATGGATTAACTCAGCTTCTGTTCTTTGTGGCGTACGTTAAGGAAACGCACGACGATCCGCTGTTACATTTTTGTTAACAACATCACTGCTGAATAGCGAGCGGTGACGTGCTCGGAAATTTCTCATATTATTTTCTCCCACAAAATGAAGCAGTCAAGATATCAAACCTTTGCATATTTTATAGTTGTTGGTGGGTTTTTTTCCAACGCTGACACCCGTGATGGATTGGCTGAATGAATATTACATCACAGTGAAGTGTGTGTGTGTGTACGGACAGACACATGCAGGTTTCTGAGTGTACGCATACACACCTGGAAGGACTGTCTGCATGTGGAGGGTTGACCAGATGTTCCAGTGAACACCTGATTGACACCTGCTGACGCCGGATGACAAGTTGCGCGCTGAAGCCAATTATAAGTAAATTTACAGCGGGAGACGTGTGTGTGTGCGTGTAGACTGACACCAGAGGAGGGGCGTCTCTCCGAACACAGCCAGACGTCCCTCACGCTGTGAATATAAATGACACTGTGTGTTAAATTAGCGCAGCACGCCATCTGACACGACTTCAAATAATAATAATAATACGTGTGATTGAGCTCACACATCTACGCAGAACATGTACGGAGGTGTTTCAGCTCGGGCGACGCTCTCTTTCTTAACACACACAAATACAGACGGCCGCAGGGGAGGTGACACGGCGCATTGTTGGACGCGGTAACAATTCGCACGAAGCCGTGAACTGGGGATTCGTGCGACGCTAATCGTGTAATAAAATTACAAATAAATATGTTTGGAAAAGATTTGAGAAGCAGAAACACTCGTCCTGGTGCGCCGTAAGAGGCTTAGGCCGGCTGCACGGCGCTAACGTCCGTATCGTTTTAATAGGCTGCCAGTCAAACGGGGGAGAAGGAGAAGCGAAGCGAACGGGAGCGGAGTGACATCACGACGCCGCAGCTGAACACGACGCCGCGGCTTCAGCCCCGCAATTTGACTGGTGACAGAAGTCGCCCGTATAAATCCATATGCTGTGGAAGATTTTTTTTTTTCCCGGATGCTGTGAACTTCCTGTGAACCTCGGTGAACTGACTGTGACACGAGAAACTCTTCGTACTTCCGCTTGTTTCCAACTGTTGATGGGGATGGGGAGTGATGGGGAGCGATGGGGAGTGATGGGGAGGTCTATGTAGCAGGGGAGCGGTGATGTGGCATTTCATACTGTAGTCCCAGGTTCTTCTGGGGACTGTCATGGATGGATGAGACAGCAGTGGTGGAGATGGGTAATCACTAAGTGTGATCTTTCTAATACTCCCCCTGCTTTCCCTCATAATAGCCAACAGGCTCCTGCTTGTTATTAGTTTCTGTTTTCTGTCACTGGTGATGCGTTTCCTGTTACTTTTAATGATGGAGTCGCAGGTTTACTCTAACACAGTGTGCAGTAGTCGCACACACGCGTTTGATTTGTGTAGCTGGTGAGACTTGGAATCAGTGGGGATCCCGGGTCACTTGGTGCCTGAGTCCAGACTTGGCGCCCCTGGAGGATCCCATAGAAGACCACTGACCACAGGTTGGGTTTGACAACTACTCGATCGACCTTTTGCATCATGTTCATTCTTGTGAGAAAAGCCTTTTTCTTTGTAATGTACGTAGCAGGACCGGTTCGCTTTCAAATCAGGCGTAGAAATCTACAAATCAGTGAATGAAATGAAAAATAATGGCAGCTTTGGTTTGTCTAGGAGTCACTGAATGACATCATGAGCTCCAAATTATTCTCTCTGTCTGCTTTATCTGGTCAGGGTCACATGGGATTGGAGCCTACTTGTGTATTTATTAGGTTAGATGCTGAGGATGCCCTACCACAGCCCACGCCCCCTTTACACTCTGCATTTCTCTGTTTGTGAACACACAACTGGATGATGAGCGCCCTGCTTGCACCGTGATGGGTTGTGATCTAATCCCACTCTCTCTCTGTGCTCCATGATCATTTTCAAGCAGGAGTTGTGGCAAGCTGAAGAAAATGAAGTAGGAAAACATTTATCCAATATTTTATCCACTTTGTACCAGCTGTACGGTTTGTATTCACACCTGGCGAGCGTGATGGAGACGCGATCCCACCGGGACCGGATTGTGATGCATTCTGATCTCCCCGTGCACATTTCTCCCTCGCATCAAGCATCGAGCTGTGTTTTTTTATCATCTGAGCACAGATCTCGCGTTATAAATGAATTCCGATCGTCTTAACCTCCCCGTTTTTGGATGCGGAAGGACGCCAAAGGCTCTGAACCTGGGACCTTTTGGCAGCGAGGTGGCTGTGCTAACAACTGAACCACCTTGCTGCCTGACACCCAGGCTGTCAATTCAAATAAACTTTTTTCTCGTCTGACATTTATTTCATAGGTAATTTTTCAATCCATTGTGTCATGTTTTGCTGTTGACAGGCAGTGTGCTCCCCTGGGTACAAGCTAATTTAGAAAGCGGTAATAGGGTAGCAGATGCCAGATTAGTGTCAGGGAGAGGTGAGTGATGAGGAGACTCTCTCCCTCTCTCTCTCGCTCTCTCGCTCTCTCTCGCTCTGTCTCTGGATCACAGGCTGGCTTTGTTGAACATGACACACTCCCCCTTGGTGCGTCATGATAATAAATCAATGAATTGGTTGAACATGCTCAGCCTCTATTAACTGAGCTTAAATAATATGTTGGAGAAATTTATGCTGACACTTTAATGTTTGCGATGGAGCACTCACACACATACACACACACACACACACACACACAGTAGCTGCTCCCGTGTGGTACTTTCATGCCTGCATGTCAAGCAATGCCTTACGTCTTCTGCTCCCTCAGGTGGTGCCTATTTTTATTTATTCGATCGTTATGAGAATTTTGCTTGGCAACACAAATGTAATTTTAAAGATGGAGACTGAGCATTGATAACAGTTCTATGCAATCCATTAGCAATGAAATGACATGCAATGAGTGCAATACTAATTTTGAGATAAGGATGAAGATAAGATAAGATACCACAAGATACGATGCGATACGATGCAATACGATACCATGTGATACAATATGATACAATATGATACAATATGATACAATATGATACAATATGATACCATTCTATACGATGCGATACAATACGATACAATAGATTTTGTAAACCTAAAGGCCAGAGATTGCTCCAAAATTACAGTAAGATATAAATATTTGCGTATAAAATTGTGTTAGTGACGTGTGATGAGTACTACTGCACAATATTAAACATATTACAATACATGATGCAGCATGACGTAAGATAGTGTATTTATTTCGGGATAATGATAATAAACTGATCAGCATACTATAAGATATGTAATATAATATTAAATGTAGTGTTGTACATGAAATACTAGTGAAAAAATGAAAAAGAAGAGATAATAGTCAAGAATTTGTGACAAGAACATAATTTGGCTGATATACGCTGAGCCATCCAGCCCAGATATATTTTCCAACTTATAAAGTTTGCTGTCAGAAACCAATATTTTTAGCTCTAAATGGAGCTTTACGACTCAGAACAACAGACTGTGACAACCTGGTACCTGTGTGTCTATTTATGGCCTTTCCCTTGGAGCTACACCTTTACTCTGTATATGTTGTTTTCTTCCCTCCTCGCTCTGCAAAAAAATCGAGCTGGCTTTCATCCATTTTCCCATTAAGCTTTGTGACTGGAGGGCAGCTTGCTGTAGGTTGGTTGCCTGAAGAGACTTTAGGACAACTGGGACACACCCAAATACCCAGGGATACATTAAGACAAAACTGTAGTCTTTTTCAAGGAAGAAAAATGGCATTTATGGTCACAATGGTCTCAAAAAATACACTGAAACACCAAAAATACTCCAAATACTTTCACTCTTCGTATAAAATATAGTACTCTAATGAGGGGAATGCAGGTAGAATTTGTGCTGTGTGTCAAATTGTACTCTCTCAGTGTGTACTTAACTCTTAAGAGAGTGGGGGGGGGAGTTGGATTTAAGAGTCACAGCAAAGAAATCATTTTACGTGATCCAAAAATATGGCCTGAGCGCCGGAAGCTGCAGAAGACAAAAATACGCAGGAGATATTAGTCTGGGACAAACAGTGAGAGGGAAAAAAATTAGTTTAGAGTTAGAGGAGAAACTTAAATGGAACGCATACCTCCACCAAGTCCTAAAAACGCATAAAGTAACCTGAAATCAAGATCTGTGAGTAATTATTGATCATATTTTTGGTTGAAATATATCAAAAATGAGCATCTTCTTTGTCTATGTGACCAATTGTTTTAATCTGTCAGATTCTGGATCCGGGCGTAATTGAACTTTTTTGATGGTGCGTCATCGGATGTGCGTGTAAGATTGTCTGTGGTCATTTTTTATTTGGAGAAATAGACTAAAATGTGGCATTTAGTCTCTCCGTTCTAGAAAACTTTGTCCAAATTCAATTTTATAAGTTGGTCAAAGTGATAGATTCACACTCTTGGGTTAAATACTTGAGTTTTCTTACTTTCTCGGTCCTCCACTTTGTATCTGTCCACACACTGACGGCTCCCTGTGTTAAAACTTAAACACATTCCCACCCCGGCTCGTCTTTCCTCCCGTCCCTGTCACGTCTCGGCTCCGAGCCTCAAACGTTCTAAATTCCTTACAATGCTCCTGATGTACACACACTTGATTGTCCATTGTTTAGTAGAATTAGCTGCGCGGTGCAGGCGTCGGGTATTTGTGGAGCCTGAGATGAGAATGACCCTGTTTGTCATGATGTCCCTGGGCGCGTGAAGTGCGGATGGGCGGTCTCTCCGAAGAGTGTAGAGGTCTTTTATTTGGCTGATAGGAGACTCAGACATTGGAGGAATGACCAAAGAGTGGTGAGACCCAGTCAGCTTCAATTACGGCCTGGTGTAGTTTCCTCAGAGGTGCAGTATAGTGCCTTTAAGGGGGAATCAATGAGGTGACAAATTGGTGTGGACAGCAGGCCCCTTTATTTGTTACACTGTGTATCCAGTCCTGGATGCTCTGTGCATCTAGCGTGTGTGTGTGTGTGTGTGTGTGTGTGTGTGTTTGTTTAGCGAGCATATATAAATGTGCCTTGTTTCCCATTTATGATAATTGAATGCTTTGGTCCATTTGTGTTTTGGTGGTTTATTTTCTGCTGGTGGCTTTAATGGCTCGTTATCTGTCTAAACCTGTTTTTAAATGTTTCCTAATGGGTGTTCACATGCATCACCCGCTGACGCTCACCGCCGCTTTGTTTTTA
>OMNV01003560.1:3589-31262 GCA_900303265.1 Brotula barbata
GGGGGGGGGGGGGGAGTATTTGTGGGAGTCGCCTCGGTCTGACTCCAGGGTGACGGACTCTGACACTGTTTAACCTCCTCAGCCAAAAACAGTTTGGACTCTCAGCCAAACTAAATCCTTCCAACCCGACTTATTTACTCCCGAAATTGGACGTGGCTGCAGGACGGGGTGGGGTCCTCACTTCAAGACCCTGCGCTGATTGGTTGGTGCCGGTCCAGGGCTGCAGACCCCAGGTGTGTGTGCGTGTGTGTGTGTGGACGGTGTTCCCGGCAGCCACATCTCTGGCGCCAAAGCAACCACAGCTCAAACAAACTGTGTTTTTGGAACGAGTCTCCTCTCTTGCCTCTCTATCTGTTCCTTTGCTCTGCTCCGAGCTAAAAATAGCTGTCACTGACCTGGAAATGTGGTGATAGAATTCATATTTGCCGAAAAAGAAACAAATTTATCTTGTTGCAGCTGTAACCGGTCATTTCTGTTGACTTTTGTGATTTCCAAGCTCGGTCTTGGTCTCGTCCAGCCATAGAATTAAATCAGAAAAGAAACGCAGAGGGGGCAAAAGGGGTAAAGAAAAACAAAAACGCAGGGGGAGGAAAGAGCGAAAACCAAACAAACCAGCAGAGGACGGAAGACAAAGCGGCCCCGGTGCCACCCCCCGTGTCCTTAACCCTCCGCTGCTCGCTTCTTCCTATCTAATCAGTGCCGCCATGCAAGCGCAGGTGGGACGCGCTGGTTTGTGTCTCACACAGCAAGTGTTTGGCCTCTCTGGGTCACGTCACTGGAGTGTAAACCGGGAAGGAAGCACGCGCCCCCGTTCAGGCGCCCATGAACTGGAACATGTGGCTGAAACCCCACCAGCCCAGCCTCTGGCAGCTCACGCGCTCCAAGCAAAACACACCCTTTAATAGTTAAAAGTGATCCACGCAGCGTCGGAGCCCAGAGCTGGCTGGGCTCGCCTGCCAAGCCGTGGACAGCGTCTACAATGGCCAAAGTAATGAAAACAAAAGGGAGGATGTTGGTAGTGAACACACATCTCGCTCTGAATGAGGAAGAAATCAGTCATTTCACCTCGCTCGAGGAGGGCACACACATCCTCACATCACGGAGCCGGGTGGAAAAGTGCTTCGTTTACTACCAAGACATAAAATGTCACTTTGATTTAGACCGGAGTGTGGATAGTAAATGAGCGTGGAACAAGCTGCAGCTCCAGATTAACCTCTTCAACACTAACACGGCTCCATCTTTGTCAAGTTTTACAGAAAATTCTCTTGAAATGTCACGGTGCATTCAGGCTAAATCTTAATGAAACGATACCCAACACATCTGGGCCAACGAGAAAATAAAGGGAATATGTTAAACAGATAATGCATTGATGTAATATACTATAATTCATTATATTATGTATTAAATAGCGATGGTTACAATTATAGATTTAAGCTTTTTTTTTATCATAATTTCTCAAGACTTTGATTTTTCTATCAATGGTCTGAGTAAATGCATCAAAGTGGACTCAGTGACCAATTAATTCAACAGTCCTTTTTTTAAAAAAAAAAAACAACCTCAGCTGGAATGTGAAAGAGGAAGAAGGAAAACTAAATCTTTGAGCCTTCAGAGATGTCAGCGAGCGTATTTCTGCTGAGCACACTTACAGTAACGCTGTGAGGCCGCGTGTAAAAATACCGGACACTTTTCCATGCCTTCATTCCCGTACGCTGGAGGTGACACGGCACACAGTTACACACAAGCATAATAAACTATCAGCCCCCCACCCTGTCAAACACGGTCATCTCCACTGAGTTTTGCTGCTGTGTGTGGTTGCAATTTGCCATCCTGGCTCTGAAATTGTTAAAAGTCGGGTAATGTAACAGCTATTTATTTTCACTTTTTTATGGACCATTTGAGAGCGTGGTCACTCCGGTGTACAATAAAAATGGACTTTATAGCTCAAACGTTGTTGCAAGACCTTCAGACCTAATTCAGGGTATTTTAACTGAAAGAAATGTCATCACATTTTTGTCTGACTCGCTCAGTGGTTATTTATACCAGCTGGGAATTTATGATAAAAATGGCTTATGGTCAAATTTAGACGCATTGTATAAATCGAGGAACTTTGGACTGACGATACACTCAAGTACGTTAGAAGGAGCGTTTTGTGTGTCAGTAACAAAGTTAAAGCTGCCTGTGAAACCACGCAATCAGGCTGAAATCCACTTCACATTTGTCCTCCCAGATCAAAGTGTGAATATTTGCATGGGCGATCAAACAGCAGTGAGGGGGCACAAAAGTGATTGTGGGGGAAGGATTAGAACGGGCATTCATTAAATATATTCTTCCACAAACTGCTCCTGCATGTTAAAGATGATGATGCAAACGTTAACACTCGCCACTGTTTGCCACTCTATTCATCGGGGATTCTCTTTGAGGATTATTGTTGCGATGCCTCTGGGACGTGGCTGCACCGGGAACACGACACAACACGACAGATTCCCACTGTAAAAAAAAATGTCTGAATCCCACAGGCGGGAGCATCGAGAATAATCTGACAATAACAATAAGCAGCGGAAAAGGGTGAACGTGAATTCTTCAAATTTATTATCTTCCATCCAAAAAGTCACGTTCTTATGAAAGGCACTTAACTTCCCTTGACCTTCACTACTCAAACTTGGATAAATGCATCTAAACAACAAATCTGGTAAGAGCCAAGGTGAACTTAAATTAAATATATTTACAATAAATAAAACATTTATACACATTTATACAGTTGACCATGCCACGTTCAGGGAGGAGAGTTTTGCTGATATTTCCCATGATGCCTCCCGTCTCAGTCTTTTTGCGTTGCAACATTAGGCATGTGTACTGCAGAACACTAAGTAAGAGAGAGAACTATGATAACAATACTGAAGGTTTCCCTTTATGCAGCGAATACTGTTGAAGTACTCATGTGTACCTGTGAGTCCCTTGGCAGCAGCAGAGGAGTGATTCAGTTCAACCTCTCATCTTCCAAAAGTCTTTAGCAGCTCCTTATGCAGGGCATGTGTGTGTGTGTGTGTGTGCGTGTTTGTGTGCGTGTGCGTGCCCTCAGACGTGTGTGGGGCTGTCTGAGTGCAGGTCTGTCTTGGCCATGTGCAGAACCACAGCAGGAGATTTGTAGTGGCAGTGTGTGCTGCCGCAGCTCACGCCGCCGCACGGCTTCCTGCTACTAGTCCTGTCCGCCAACTTCCTGCTGCACAGGCCCTGCCAAGTCTGCAGGGTCTTGGAGCTCCACACCCACACCCCGCTGGTGATGCCAACCACCAGCGACATGAAGATCTTCAGCATGAACACGGCCACGGTGGGCACGGACGTCTCCAGCGAGCAGTCCTCGTTCCTGCGGCCGGGGAAGGACACGCACTTCACCTCCAGCCCGCGAAACTTCCAGTACTCCATGTTGAGCCTCTCGTAGAAGTAGCAGACGATGACGCAGGTGGCGGGCACCGTGTAGAGGATGGAGTAGATTCCGATTTTCACCATGAGCTTCTCCAGCTTCTCCGTGTTCGTGCCTTCCGTCTTCATCACTTTTCGGATGTGAAAGAGCGCCACAAAGCCCGTGAGGATGAAGGAAGTGCCGATGATCAGGTAGCAGGACAGAGGGATGAGGACGAAGCCGGTCAGGGCCCCTGGATCCATGCTGCCCACGTAGCACAGTCCGGTCAGCTCATCGCCTGCCACCTTCCTCATGGTGAGGATGACGATGGTCTTCAGAGCGGGAATACCCCAGGCAGCCATGTGGAAGTAGTTACTGTGAGCTTCGATGGCCTCGTGGCCCCACTTCTTCCCGGCGGCCAGGAACCAGGTGAGGGTCAGGATGACCCACCAGATAGAAGACGCCATGCCGAAGTAGTAGAGGATGAGGAAGACGATGGTGCAGCCGGTGGACTCCAGCCCTTCCTGGATGATGTACAGCTCGCCATGCTCGCGGTCGCAGGCGATGTTCTCGGGCCCGGCGACCGAACGGATGATGAAGGCCACGGAGTAGACGTTGTAGCACATGGAGAGGAAGATGATGGGCCGCTCCGGGTACTGGAAGCGGTGCGGCTCCAGGAGGAAGGTCAGGACGGTGAAGGCAGTGGATATAAAACACAGGATGGACCAAACTGTCATCCAAATAAAAGCAAAGTCCTTGTCCTGTCTGGACCAGAACACATCCACGGCGGAGGAGCAGCGTGGCGCACAGGAGTGGCTCTTCTCCACGTACTGGAACTTCTCAGGGTTCTCGCAGGTCCCCGTGGTGCCCGAGGAGCGCCCGCCGCCGCTGCTGCCGGGCTGCCTGGGTCGCGGGGGTACCGGAAGCATTCCGTCACCCTTCTTGGTCTCGGTCCTGGTTTCGTTCTCGGGGGCCTCCATGCACAGGGCGTTGGGGTCGTTTCTGGTGGGCAGCTTGGAGCAGTCCAGGGAGTCGGGCCAAGTGTAGCTGAACTTCTCCATGATGGGCGAGCATTTCTGCCGGGCCTGCTCGCACATGGGTCTGCAGGCCGGAATGGAGGTCGACACTTTGTCGGTACACATGGGGGCGTAGAGGGAGCACAGGAAGAAGCGGAGGTGCACGTCACAGCCGTACTCCACCAGGGTGGCGAACTCGTTCAGCTTGATGGCTGCCTCGTTTTGGTCGTCGTGGTCCATGAAGTTGGGCATCCTGGTCAGGTTGTACCCGATCCCCTGGCACATGGGGATCACGATGGGCTCACACTTGGCCGGTCTGCCGCGCTCCAAGTCGTAGGAGCCGATCTCAAAACTGGAACCAGAGATCACCAGCAGACACCAGAGGAAAATCACCACCTTGAGCGGACAGCCATCCATGCTCATTCTCAGTCACTGACGGAGCTCAGTCCGCATAAAAAAACGACGTAAAAACAGGTTCGGTTCGGGCGCGGGAGATCTCCGCTATTTCCCCATAGCGAACAACAAACGCTGCCTGGGCGCACCGTTAGAAAAACATCTCCCCAAAAGCGCTGCGCACACACGGGATCCGCCAAACGGTTCACCTGATCGATCTTCGGAGGGTAAAAACGATAATCCCTCGACACACGGCCGTCATAAAGACGGAAGAGTCGGGAAAGTTCGACCAACAATGGAGGAGAGGGCTGGAGACGAAGCGGAGCGTCCGATCGGGCTGATCCTCCTCCTCACACCGACGGACGGGGAATGACACCGAGCAGCGGTGAAGCAGCTGTTTCAAGTGTATGTGTATGCGTGCGTGTGTGTGTGTGTGTGTGTGTGGATCCAGAGGAGGTATGGAGACGTGTGCGTGTGTGCGTGTGTGTGTGTGAGTGTGTGTGTTCTCGCTCTGCTCCGGCTCTTCACCCACCGCTCTCGGTTTGGACACTGAAGTTTGTGCGCAGCTCCGCGGGGCTTCAGGGAGAGGGGGGTGGGCGCTCCGTGACGCGCTCACATTTCACCGGCAACGACCAAAAAAAAAAAGAAAAGAAAAAAACAGTCAGACAAACACTAAAAACATTTCTGTGATCATGACGCGGTGATCTTGCTCCCAAATCACACCAACAGACACCAAATGAAGCTGCAAAATCAATTTATGGTTGATTTAGTAGATCCACAGGAATCTCCTCACGGGGTTTGAAACGTGGAGAAGTCACTTTATCAGCTTTATTTCTTCTCATAATGACAAGAATCTCCCACTATTTCCTCGAATCAAACCCTGCGCAGTTTTTTTTGTTTTTTTTTTTGCAAAAACAACCTGGCCGCCCGGTGAAATGTTCTACCCCTGTGGTGATTTACTGCTGCTGACTCACAGTTACTCATAACCGCTGTCACCAGATTGGTTCATATTAAGGAATTTACGCATGCTGGAAGTATTTCCCTGAAACACAGCTCATCAATGACAAGTTCAAGGCTGGTGTCTCTACCCACAGAGGAGCAGTAGTTCTGATTATTCCATCTTAAATATGTATTTTAAATACAAAATACTCCCCTCCAGATGTAATTTGTACCAAAATACGATAATTTAAAGTTCTTTATTTTCATATTTTCAAAGTACTTAACATCTTGTCACATTTTTTTACCTTATATTTATAGTTGTAAGTTGAACGCTTGTGTAAATGAGTCTGTATTATTTATAAATAAAGTTTGATTAAAAAAAAGAGAATCTCCTAAAATGCTTCTGGTACCACATGTAGCATCGGTAAGTGGAGGCTAGCCAAGTCAAACAGAGTGTGTCAGCGTTAGAGAGGACGTGTAGAATAAAATAGCAATAATTTGGCTGGTTTTGTTTGCAGAAAAAAAAGAGGAAATAATTGTATATTTCATTTAAATTCAACAGCCTTAACGTGTTATTAGAGGGCAACACTATCTAGCTAACTGGCTAGCAGGCTAATGGTGCATTCCAGACATTTCAGACCGACTTGTAAAAGTGCTATGGAGCGGCTGTCCTTGTCGGAATTCCGACTGGGAAACTCCAGGGCGGTTTCTTCGAACTCAGCGTCAGTGGGAATCAGTTCGTCTGACGTCGGACAACAATACGGCAGGTGAACTTAAATCACTGAATAAATGTGAAATAGAGATAGAAACACTATCTATATAGATATCTGGTTTGAAACAACAAAATACAGAGCATCATAATGTATTGTTGTATTATCATACATACAAGTCCATGTGTTTTTGCCCATCCCTGTCTCTAACCACACACTCATACAAGCAGAAACCATAAACAGCATGATCTGAATTGTTCTTATATCAAAGATGAGCCCATGTGAAGACAATGCCCTGCTCAGAGTCAGGTCTAACAGGCACTAAATTGAATGATACAATGATTCTAGAGGAGAAGACTATTGTTTCCATCTAGTGGCTGAATGGGGGGAGCCGGCAGCGCCACAGCTGTTGCACTGAGCATTTGATCTTTTCTCAAACAGGCCAGGAACTCCAGGATTTTAGCCTCTAGCCCTGCAGGACTGAATTGGCTGTCAACTGCATACTGTCTCTATTAGTTGCTGGATTCAAACTCTGCTGAGCTCAGGTTGCTCCTGCCTGGTCAGAGGATGACTTGTCCTTGCTGGGAAATGAGTATGAGGCTACGAAGCAGACTCGGTAAATGTATAAATTCTTTAACCTATTAAACTTTGAGGTCACCACCAATGGGCCCTTCTTTATATAAAGTTTTATTTTAAATTCTAATGAAAAGGCCAAAGTTCGTAAAGGTACCAACTATATCAAGATGCATTCAGGGGAAATCTGTATAAAATGATACCCAACACGTCCAGAATAAATATTTTATGACTTTTCTATGCGGTATACTCAATTATTAAGGGTTTACCTAATGTGACACAACCGATAAATGTGATGTTAATCCATTTAAATAACCCCAAACGGTTTGCCTTGATTTGCCACTTAATTTACCAGTGTTTAAGTGGTTAAATCATGGCATAAACAGCGACAGCCTCATGACCTTATGCACAGTTTTGTTGAGGTGTGAAAATGCTACCACTTACCATACTTTGTTTTATCAGATTGTGATTTTACTCCCATTCTAAGAAAAGAAATCTCGGCTTCTTAAGCTTTCTTGATGACAAATTGAAGTAGATGAAGGCCGTGTGCGGTTTTATCAGATCTGGCATTAGCTTATAAAACAAAAAAAACAAAAACCTTTCTCTTAGCCTCCAACTTTAAATTAAGCCTGATCGAGCGGGGGAGGAAATGCATTCCAGACTCTGAGATGATATCTTATTCTTCGTCAGCATGGAGCCTTTTGGTGAATCAAATCGAAGTGCTTTTGACTGGAGTTCCATTACCACGCAGGAGTCTCTCCACTTAAACATTTTGGAGTTCACACTTCAAAGAGAGAAAGTCATAGGAGAGACTGAGTGTGCTCCTGGAAGGCCTCCGATTGTTATCAAAAAGATATCACGCTCTGTCCAAGGTAAGCATTGCGTATCAGGATGCATTACAATCCAGCTCCAATGTGTCATCACAAAGCTTCTTAAAGTGGGAAATCTGCTCAATCCCACATTTGGATTATTGTGATATAACCCCAAGCCTCTGCATAGAGTTGGGTGACATATATAAAAGATATAAAATATATTAATGATAAATGTACAAAAGAGTGGGTCTCAGATTTATGGATTTTTTTTAAATAGTCGTTTTACAGAGTTAAAAGGTGCTCTGTTTCACAAACAGGAATGAGTATATTGAGGTCAAGTTCTTTTTCTACTATGGTGGTTCTCAAACTGTGCTATGTGCAGTGGCACTTTGTGGTTCACCTGATGACTGAGGAAATCTAATTCAGGAGTTTATATTTTCAGAAATAAAATAGAGATAAATGACTTGAAAACCTAAATGAATATGAAAGTATTATCGGAAGAAATGTGCCAGGGAGTCTCTTTGGTGTAAACCCATATTCCTGATGAATCTTTGACAAATCCTTAACGCCTCCACAGATCCTGCTGGTGCAGATGGTGGGCCTGAAGAGCTTATACCCCAGGACATCAAGACAGTGTACGACCAGGTGGCGCTGGGGAGGAGCATCAATCAGTACACCGAATGCATGCAGAGAAACGTCAGTGAATGTTATTTAAAAAGGTAAGCACGCGTGTTCGGTCGAATAGAACAATTAATGGTGCTTTGACCTAGCCAGTGGACGGCAATCTGATTGGAGAAAGTGATGAATGACGTGATGTGACCTAGACTAGAGAGACAACCTGAATATGGTTGCCCATAAAGTAGATGGTGGCATGCACCGTATCTATTGGTTAAACCAAAGAGGAAGAACGGCTAAAAGAGTGGTGAAGCTAACATAAGTTGGGAGTACGCTTACCCCAAGTACAGACCTTACAATGGTTGGCCTATATTGATTTACTCAGGCATGTATACATCTTAATTGTAGCAGGACATCTCCACAACCTTTTTTTAACAAGTACGCTCGCCTCATACTGCGATTACATCGCATCACGTATGCTGGCCGACTATTAGTATTAGTTCTGTGCAAATACTTCGAGTATTAAGTGCACTGCGTGTGGGTCTTTTTGTTTTTGTCATTTCAAAGCGATGAATCATACAAACATTGCAAACTTTCACTTGAGGGAAGAGATGGTTGTTGGCTGTCATTCTGTGACCTGTGTGTGTTTCTGCTCTCTCCACACAATCATACACTGGGATGTAAATGAGTAAAACGGCGCTGAGTATTATTCTCGTGCGCAAACAAAGAGTTTGAGAGAGAGATGCAGCCGTTGGTATTTTCACACCTTGCCACAAGTGTGTAAAGTCCTGCACAGACTCCTAGAATATGGCGTTGGAGAGGGGGTTTCCACCTCCCTCCAACGTCCTGACCGGTGTGTTGCACGAAGCACACTGTGACCTTCAGACGTTTTGGTTCTCTCAGAAACAAAACTGTTTGGGAAACAATGCAATACAGGAAGACTGTGAGGCCACGTCCATGAAGAATTAGTGGAGTGGCACAGTGCCATGGATTACTTTAAGAGACAGCACGTCTGACCGCAACACTGCTCTGTGTCATGGTCTCCACAATCGTTGTGTTTTTATTTCACCTAATTGTATTATTTCTTCTCCACCGAAACACAATTGTGAAAGAGAAGTATGTCCAATAGAGACATTTGCTGGCCAGCTAAAGCTTTGTTTTAAGAAGGTCGTTACTGTTTACTTTGCCATTTTGCACGGAAAATGTATGTTATTTATTCCTTCCTCTCGCTCGCTCTCGCATATAATACAGCCGCGTGTCGAGTCTCTGTGTGTCTTTGTAATAACCAGCCTCCACAAAGAACCCCCCGTCTTTTATTTCACGCATTCATCAGGCAATCTGGCGGAGTGTGGGCCTTGTAATTACTACCTCCTACTTATTGGTTATCATATATCCAGCACAAAGCTATAAACATCCCATGGAGAACAATGGGGGAGCCTTGCCACAGCCCAGCGTGACATTACAATCCCCGAGACACAGGCGCTCTCAGATTGTTATGGATGTAATAAGAGACACCTCACACTTAAAGCAGTACATCTGGACCACTGCACTGCCTTTGACAGGGAGTATAATGGCGAATTGTTGGAACTAGGAGCATGTAATTATCTTTATTCATTTTGTGTAATAATCCATAACACACGCACGCATACAGACACACACACACACACACGGTGAGTGAAAGTTAACAGCAGCACAGAGACCTTCCGTGGAATTTTCTTGAGTTCTTATCACAGCTACAGAATCATATTTTCAGTTTAAATGACACTGTTGGTCTTCATCCAAACCCGGAGGAGAAAAATATCTACGAATACTCAAAGTCTATACATCCGTCATTAAGTGTTAGGATATGGATAGGTTTATGTCGCCTGAACTTACTAAACTATACGGCCACGTTTGTGTAAAACAATGAGGAACATCTGACTGAATAATAACTCGTGTACACTAGATACTTTTTTTGGAAATATTATTTAAAGGGCTCCATATTTATAGCATTTTAAATTTGGTCATGTTTTGTTTCCCAAAGAAAATGTTGTTGTCTTATCTTATCTTATCGTCTTCCTACAAGTTATCACACATTGCAGTTTTTCTCCATATCATACAGACCTAGTTTGTGTATGCACAATGCAGTGTTAAAAACATGGCAGACACTAAACTCTACCCATTTTAGGTATGTTCAAAATGAAAGAAATGACAAAACGATCCCCAACCTAGTACTCATCTCAAATTTGACATTTTTGATGGTACTTGATGATACTTATCTGATTGTTTTGATCTCCTTGCTGAAGCTTACCATAGATTCAAAATGGGAAATCAATAATCAATAAAACCCTTTACTCTCCTTATCAGTGGAATCTTGTATTTTGTACAATCTGCCCGTTTCTCCGAGGTTCTTGGGATCCAAATGTGTTTATCACTGTGAAACAACAATCAGTGAAATTCCCAGCGTTTGTGTAGTTTGCATCCTTTTGCTGCTCAACAGCTGGCCCATCCTGAATGTGACAGTTCAAAATGGTGCCGGGGGGAATTATGTCTACAGGGTTTCAGTCCTGCAGCTGAATCATCAACTTAACAAGAGAGAGAGAGAAAAAAATCAGACGGCGTATGTTTGGTTATTGAATGACAGATTTAATATTGACAGCATTAGCATGATGAATACACATGATAGTTTCCTCCCATGACCTCTTAAACAAAGCAGTTAATTGAATTTCTCCACAGGACGTTCAGACATTTCACTTGGAAACAACTAGAGCTGCTTTTGAGAACAGGAAGCCCGAATGTGCACACTCAGTATCCACTCACGGTCATTGTAAATATGTACGGACTCTGAGGTGCCAGCAACAGCACATTTTTGGGGGATTTTAAAAAAATAAACATGGTCTTTCAGTTCATTCGCGGGGGATTTATGAAAGAATGAGCGAGGTCCCAAAGTTTGAATTCAGAGTATCAGATAATGCTGACCAAAATAAAGGGAGCCAAATGAAGTGTTGGCTAAATGTTCTCTGAGCAGCCCTCTGGTCTTGTTGATGTGTGTGTAGTATGTCTGCATGTAATACGCGTGTGTTTGCTTTGGAAGTCTAATGTTGAATGGCTCAATTTGCAACAGTTAATGTTTTCGGCTTTGTTTTGAAAAGCTGAAATTTCTCTGCACACTCATGTCCACTCTCCCACATCCTTGGGGAGCAATGCAGTAGAAAGTAATACTACCGCATGGTCATGGAGGCCTCGTGGAGACGGGGGGTGGGTGGTTGGTGTTATGAATGGCTCAGCCTTGTTGCAGAGGGAAAGTGGCGTCAGAAGATTTTGTAATATATTACAACAGCAAAACAATTCAGAATGTTTATTGCATCTTTGAATTATTAACATTTTTGCGGGAGGATGGGACAGAAAACAACGCCTGTTTGCCAAGCTTGTATAACCGGAGATGTTATAGTCTGCTTTCCGAGAATATGAATTCAAAGCACACGGGTTGATTGTATTTCACTACAGGCTGCAGTGCAGCAAGTGAACGACTTTAGCCTTTAGGCCGGGTGAGTCGAGAAGGACTAAAATTGGACTGGAGGGGGGGAGAGCCAACAAGGTTACAGGAACAAGTAACATATCTGCCTCAAAATAACACAGCAGTTGACATTTCTTTTGTTGACGTCTGTCATTCTGCTAAAAACTGTACGTACAGAGTGAAAAATAGGAGGTCGGTGGTTTTAATTTGACTGGCTCCATTTGTTACATTCTGTTTGCTTTAGTGACATTTGACAACAAACTAAGAGAATGAGAGCACAGTTTATTTTTCTAGCACCAAATCAAGGGGAAAGGGAATCTATGAAAATGTATAAAATTGAAATAAAAGCAATGAAACAACCCCTTTAAATCCTCTGGTGTGCAGCTTAAGAAATTTGAACTTACCAGGACTTATTTATTCAACTTTACCGTATTTTATTGATATGTTTATTATCCAACAGTTAAGTATCTTTGAGCATTTTCCTTGATAATTTATTAAAATTTATAGACCAATGTACCAGTCTAGACCAATCTACTGATCTGTCTGTCTGTCCATCCATCCATCATCATCCACCCATCCATCCATCCATCCATCCATCCATCCATCATCCATCCGTCCATCCATCCATCCATCCATCATCTATCCATCCATCCATCCATCCATCCATCCATCCATCCATCATCCATCCATCATCCATCCATCCATCCATCATCTATCCATCCATCCATCCATCCATCCATCCATCTATTTATTGACCTTGTTAGATAGCAATTGTTCGCTAATGCTAACCAGAGCAATAGCAGAAGTCATTCCAGCCCATTTCAAAACAACCTTCGATGTGACAACATTCAAACTCATCTTTAAAAGAAGTTTGAAAAGCTTCATTGAAGCATTAAATTTGTTAATCCAAAAATGCAAAGTATAAATGTGAGGATGAGAAATTCTTTTACTTTTTCTCTTACTTACATACTTAAGTAGCCTATAGTTATTATCCAAACAAATACCTTTGATAAGTAAAGTAAGTAAGTAAAATTGTATCGCATTGTATCATAATGTATCTCATTGTATGGTATTGTATGGTATTGGATCGCATTGTGTCTTGTTGTATGGTATGGTTATTTCTTTGGAACATAGTCGTACCTATTACATGTGCATGCTACAGTGGTAAATTGTTTGATGTGGTCTCTTTAAGGTGAAAATGTTTTTGTCCTATTGTAGGACAACAGCCCTGTACCAGTTACAGGTGAACGTACCCACACATTTGTTTAATTTACACAGAGGTGGTATTTGGTTCAACAACCCAGAGTACCACTGTACTAAAGTATTCAGGCCACACAGAGAGCAAGTAACTTTGTCATTTGATCTTGCGTATGCGTTTTACAACAACCACAGCAAAACATCTGTACAATCTGACGTGTTAGATCTGTGGTAAACAGGCCTACATGTCTGCTGGTCTAGCTGGTGCACCAGTCTTGAAAACCATCCATGGAGTACAGGTTCAAAACCCTGCTCTTGTAAGGCCTTCACATTTGTCCCTCTTCTCATCTCAGTTTCCATTCCATCTTCTCCAAACCCGTCGGAAAAACTAATAAAATTCTGGATTGCTCGCTCGTCTTTGAAAAAACTAAAGGCAAAGGATTATTCCTCACAGCTGTGCAGTCCTGTGGCAGTATCTAAGGAGCCGCCACCAAAGAGGTCAGGCCTGTGGCAGTCTCACAGAGGCCTTTAAATCAATCACATGTCAAGGCTGTGAATAGCAGGCCAATAAGCTCAATTAACACCGAAATACTCAGAATCCGTGCCCTTCTGCTGCCCGTCACCACCTCCCGGGAGAGGCCTCTCAGATCTCAGGACATGTGAAGACACCGCCAGGCCAACCCACCATAGCCGACTAGTCCGCCACGTCTCACAGGCACATACAGCCCCTATCAAGCTATAGTCACATAACTTAAGTCTTCACACACACTCACACACAGACCCAAACAGCCTGATGCCTATTTTTACACACACACATCCTGGCAACGCACATGGGAAAACAAGACCCCTGCACTATCAGTGTATCCAGTGTTGTCTACTTCTCACTGTTCTGTCCCTGTCTGATGTCGGAGGGGACAGAGACATAAGATAGCTGCCTAGGATAGCTGAAAGATGGTTGCCTCAGATAGCCGGAGGGAGCAAAACAACTTGATTATGCATTTGGCAGTTGCTGATATTCCAGACGTTGGATTCCCTTCCTGCATTCCTACGTTTGTAATTGTCTGTAGTGTTGTGTTATTATTATCAACACAAGTTTACTACTGCACAGTAGTAGGAGTATATGATTTAGCAAGCTGGGAATAAAAAGGCCTCTCTAAGCTCTGTTCTTTATTTGGATCCTGACTCAGTGAGACATCCTACAAAAGGGCTCAATAACAAGCAGTGGTGGATACTTCAAAGTTATAATAAAAGTACAGATATCTCATTTCAAAATTACTTGAATATAAGTCATTTAGCTGATCAATTGTTTTAAGTATCACAAGTATTTTTTGGATAATAGCTGTACTTATGCATTGACAGTACAATAATTTCTGATCCTCAAAGTCTCATTTATACCTTGTTATCCTCTCCGGATCAACTACATAATCTGAGCATTCGGAACACTCCTCATATCTTTAAAGATAAAAAGCAACCATATCTTCTATTCGCAATCACTAGAATGAAGTTTTTCAAATTTTATTTAAATATGATCTTGATCTTTAGGGGACACATTCAATGAGTTGGACTGTCAAGAGTCCTCTATGTAGTTTTCTGTTTTAACGTCATGTCTATTTAGACACAAACAGGAAGAATTTAAACTGATTCAAAACAAAGAAACTCAAGTCATACAGTACTGATGTAGGGATTTTTACCAACGTCACACTTTCAATGAAAATCAAACCATTTTTTTCAGTCGATTAATGTCCATCAGGAAGTCTGCACATTAAAAACATCTCCTATTTTAATGAGTAATTCAGAGATTATAAAAGTATAGATTTTCTTTCTGTTATGGAATTAAGTAAAAGTAATAATTTTCTAAAATTATTTTTGTTCCACTAAACTCTACTATATCATACTTAAGTACTGTCATGAATTATTTTTACTGATAACAATTGCAAAATTGTATACATGAAGCTACAGCATTGACTCCATACCAATACAATCCATCTGTATCTGTGCCAGGATGATATTATGATATAAAAATAAATATTACATAAAGACTTTTTAAGAAGATGATTTTTATGATTTATACTTATACTTATATATTTATACTTTTTGTTTTGGATTGATCATGACATTATATTAGACAAAAAATGTTGTAATTGAAAATACATATGCGATCTGACCATCTATAATAATATAATAATAAATTGCAGTGGATCAGGAGCGCCTATCACAACAGTTGTCTTTACCCAGATAATCTGAGGCCTTCGAGTGACTTTGTACATGATGTGTTTATGGCTTCTTTAAGGCTTTTTTTGCGGTGCCTTTTGACTTTTATAAGTGAAGTTTGAATAGGAATCCCATACAATGTTCCAAATATCAGTTTTCAGAACAATGTGAGCCAAAATTATACGCTCTTAAAGAATGTCTAAAATCAATTTGATGCTCTCATCTCACTCAAACAGTGCATTTAATCTCGCTGATCTTGTATAATGTTGTTAATCCGCATATCCTTTTTCTCAGAGACTCTGTTGGGAAATACACCATATGCAGGCAAGTAGTCATAACTCATATTTTAACACATGTGGGGTCATTCAATGCTGCAGCCAAGTGTTGAGATATTTTAGGGAAGAGGGGGTTCAGGGTCCATTATAATTATGATGATGAAGCACGAATATCTCGTACCATTTGCTGTGCGTCTGAGCAGTTCGATTACAAGCTGTCAGCCGAACTCCAGCTGAACAGATAGAGAGAGAGAGCGAGACAGCAATTTAATCTCTGCAACAATGATGATGAAGCACAAATACCTCTTGCCATTTGTCATGTTTTCATGTGTTTGACCATTTCAATTACATGCTGTCAGCTGGAGAGGAGAGAGAGAGGGAAAGAGGGGGGGAGTATGAGAGAGAGAGAGAGACCACATGCCAGAAAGAGTGTGAGTGACACATGTTACGCAGATAGACAGAGAGAGAGAGAGAGAACACATGCTGGACGGAGAGAGAGGGAAAGAAAAGAAAGGGAAGAAAGAAAGACGGCAAAGAATTGCTCGAGAGAAAGTTGGCAGGGTTGAAACGGTAAAGGGCATAGAGGGAGTGCGAAAGAAAGACAGAGAAAGAGAGAGAGAGAGAGAAAGGGAAAGAGCAAGTAGAGGACAAGCACAGGGGTATCAACTATCTTTGACCCTCCATCGCCTTGTAAAGAGCCCCTGGCCCCCATCTGCCCACCCTAAGCCTCACCAATGGTACGTCAAACGAGTCCTATTTATAACCTGTGGACGGATGAGGGAATCAGGTGGACTCTCCTCTGGAACCAGTCCACATCTGAAGGGTGTGCGTCAAAGTGGGGTTGTGTATGTGTGTGTGTCGTGGGGGGGCTGCGTATTTTGGCATATGAGCATTTGCCCTTATGTATGTGTGTGGGAATGTGCCCCAAGACTTTCAGATAAACTGCTCTACTGCATTGCTAGATCCAATATGTGGCCAAATACATGAAGTATCCGTGTGCAAATACTCCAAACGATTTTTGTTTCTTTTTCTACACATTTTTGTTCTACACATTCAATTGCTTACTTTACATTATTTGCTAATATTTTATCAGATTTAATGGCCTTATTTGTGATACTTAGGTATTTACTTTAACTTTATGGATCAAATGGGATTTTTCACATTTTCACAAATGTGCATGTTTGGTCACCTCAGTGTTTGTCTCTGTCTTCACCACTTCATTTAAGGTAGCTATCCAGCCAATACTAACACTAGCAAATGATAGCATTGGCAAGCCAGCAAACATAAGCTACCATTAACATCAAAAATATTGCAGTGAAAGGTACAATGTTTTTATACAAGAGACAAAGTAGTCTATTTGGCTCATGTAAAATATTGTCTCATTTTGTGTGGTAAATTAATGTCACTATTTACGGCAATGCTTTCATAATTTTTACTTTCGGTTTTGGGTGGTGGCGCTACTCAGGAAGTAAGAGCCACTGTCTTGTAGGCCTAATTGAAGGTTGCTGATTTGACCCCCTATGCCTCTGGCATGTTGAAGACACTGAACCTTGGAGCCTTGTATAGATAACTTGCAGTTTATGCTTTGCATAAATGGTGTTCTTTGTGTCCATTTACTATTTGAAAAAAAATAGAGGGGTTTCAATAGCTGTGAAGATTTCAATTATACCAAAATTTTATTTTTGGATCCACTAGTTACAACTTATAAACCTTTTAATAAACAATTTCAAATACAGTAAGGCCCATTTTATTCATCATTATCGGTCACGCTTTGTCTTCTCAGTGAGCAAAGTTCTGTCAAAACGTCAGTTACATGGTACCACTTCCAGTTTGTCCTGCTTGCTCCCTTAGGCCTTAATGAGTGGTGGTGTGTGTGTGTGTGTGTGCGCCACGAGGCAATGGCGGCTGAGGTGTAAAGCTAAACCAGTGCTAACACTGGACAGCTAATAGGCTCATCCATCATGGAGGAAATGAGACAGGCTCTCCCCCGCTCTCCTCTGTCTGAGCCAGCCTTGCTTGGCCAACTCTTGTGCCCAGACACACTCACACACTTACAGGCTAAATTATTGCAAAGTTCTATCCTTTCTTTATTATTCTAAGTGAACAAGGGGGCCCTTCATAGTCAATGTAATTTATCCTGTGTCTCATTTCGGAATAAAAAAAGTGCAAAAATGAAGCAAAAAAGAGGGAGAAGGTCACTGTGGTTTGAAACCCCCAAACCTCAGACCTTCCTGAGGGGTCTGAACACGGAGCTGTGGCCAGAAGGTCACGATGAGGCCTGTTCAACCCTGGTTCTGCTTCGATACGGTTGAAAATACGTATCCATCAAGGGGTCCATTCAGAATCCCCTGCATTCTTACACTTTGTTACCCTTCTCAGTGGGTTGTTGGTTTTACTTTTGCCACATTTTACTTTCAAGGCCGTAAGCAGTGACTGCTTGGCTCTGAGATTGAAAATGGTTGGAATATTTTATTTTCTCAACTTGATAAAATACACTTTTTTTTTCAGGGATTTACAAATTGCCTAATAGTAAAAGGTTTACAACGATGGTGCAAACTTCAAAAAAAGAAAACCTTCACGGTGCCCATTTAAAATTTGTTTGGCAATTGGCTGGCGTACATATTGGATATGCATACTTAACTTACAGATAGCCACACAGGCACATACACACACACGTGCACACACCCATCGTTTGATGGGAAAAAGGCGTCTTTGATTTGGTCCCAAATGCTATACCGAGAAGCCAGTATGTTTTCCCAAAAAGCAGGAAAATCATAAAAAGCCCAGGTTCCTAAATTACTGTCACTCAAAGGGTTTCTTTCTTTCTCTCGCTCTCCATTCACCTCTACACCCACCAGCCCAACAGACTCCGACCCTTTCCTGCTTCCACCAGCAGCAATGGGGGCTTTCTCTTGTTTCCTGGTGCTGGCGCTGCTGGATAAACACACAACCTCCCCCCTCATATAAAGGCTCAATTCTTCTCCATCATGTTTAAATACGGATACAAAGAGAAACTTGTATGATAATTTTTGGCATATGGTGGCAGGGGCAGTGGGTGGTGTGTGCGTGCGTGCGTGTGCGTAGGGGGGCGGCCAGACTAGACAGACGTCTGCCTTGTTCTGATACATTTCTAAGATTTCAAGGTTTTGTTTTATGCAAGACCAGACCGGTGCCATCTGACAGATTGACAGACAGAGCAGCAGTTTGTGTTTGAGCGTGTCTGAAAATGAGACTTTTAATAAATGTTTGCTTCCCTGGAGTCATTATACAGAGAGATGACAAACATTGGCGCATAACACTTTTGGAATTTGGGTGGCATGCAGAAACACTGAGCAAATGTCTGAACAAGGGTTTAATTGCACAGCTAAAATGAAGGCGCTGGCCCCTCCGATGGCAGCCCGTCTAGTCCCGGGTACACAGCTATCTTTCATCTTTGATTTAGTGATGCAGTAATGGAAATGGAGACAGAATTTGGCTCCTGGGTTGGAACATGCCAGAGATGACACAGATACCCTGCTTGATACTGATGGCCTGCTGATAGCCTGTAGATCACCTTACGGCCCCTGTGCCAGCAGTACTACAGGGTAAGTACAGGCCCCTGAGGAGAGTGATGTTACCCTCTGTGGATGCTTCAGAGACTACGGCAGCTTCCTGTAATACAGCAAAGAAGCTTCAGGGAAGGAAGAAATACTCTCCAGATCTTGGTTATAAATGTTAGTTAAGGTTTTTCCATGCTGTTGCAGGTTGGCCTACTTTTCGTTTAGGACACTTAAGAGAGCACTAATAAATGAGGCAAGAAAGTTTTCATGGCACAAAAGAATGGGACTGCTTCACGTGTAAAAGTCCTACATTTCAATTTCTTCAATAAGGTACATAAATGTTAATACATTGCACTCAATCGTCTATAGAAAACCATCATCCCTGTATCTGGTGCATGTCAAGGCCTAAGATTGATGACCACTATGACCACTACTACTAATAGTAATATATATTAGTAATAGGTCCATCCATTTATCTGATCTCTATATCCTATATGCATATCAATCAAATTGTCGTCAAGAGCTTTTTCCTTAAATTTTCTCTTTTACATCCATACGAACATTCAGTAAACCATATTAGCCACATTTACATGTGCAGCAATGGTCTGATATTGGCCTGACTGAGACCATTATTTGGACTAAAATATGGTCATATGAACCTTACTCAAGATAAACTCGGGCCTACCATAGTCAAAAAATGTAGAAAAACCAAGACAGGAAACAGTGTTGGATTCCTTGATGTTTTGTCTGCAAAGATGTTTTACCCTTTCGGAAGTGTAAATCCAAACACAAACTCATTCGCACTAAGATTCACACCTATTTAACTTACAGGTCTGTAGGAGGAAACCAATGCAAACTTACAGACAAAATGGCATCTACGTGAAAGGCTCCAGCTGGTGTATGTAAAACAAAATCTTTTTAGCTGTGAGATGATGTTGTATGAAATAATAGTAATTGCCCTCATAAATTCCCAAATCTTAAATTTCGATGCTGTTTATTCATTTGCAGCCCCACACTTTAGTTTGTGTAGCGGAGACCAAATCTGTGTCCCTTTTTAAAGAGAAAATATCTAAAATTCAAACAAAAACAAGGCTGGCCAAGTATTTTCCTGAGTATAGTCATAATTACAATTACAAGTCAAACAAGATGTAGACAATAAGAATTACTTTCAACCTATACAATAAAATATCTCTGAAATAAATGCAATGGAGCAGAATCTGAAAGTATTTGTAAAAAGAAAATACTCGAGTAAAGAACAAGTACTGTAGGTTAAAATTGGCTGACTAACTTTGTTGGTCAAGGAAAAGGCCAAAGAAAAGATCAAACTCTGGTTGTTTGTACTGTGATTAAGGAAAAAATAAGACATATCCATCGGTGAAACTAGTTAGATGACATGTTGTATGATGGCAATATGAGCCTGATCGTTAGGGAGATACGTGTAGAC
This sequence comes from Brotula barbata, assembly GCA_900303265.1. Classification (NCBI taxonomy): domain Eukaryota; kingdom Metazoa; phylum Chordata; class Actinopteri; order Ophidiiformes; family Ophidiidae; genus Brotula; species Brotula barbata. Next base: position 24,210 of record OMNV01003560.1, read on the forward strand.
ATGACCTACTGCGAGTATGACATTTACGTGCATAAATTGTTTGATTTACAGTCACCTAACCAGAGGACAATCAAAGTTTTAATGAGTGTGTAAACTGCAAGGAGGTTGAGAGGGTGGACGGTGGTGGCCTTGGGAAGGATCAGTGGCCCACGAACGATGAGCTGACAGCCCCCACATGGCAGCAGAGAAAGACGAGGTTATCCTTTCTCTGCCCATTTCAGGAATCTACTCCACGTTAATATAACATGAGCTGAGTGTTTTTGCATTATAGTGAGTTGTTCCTCTGATGATTGGCAGCCCAGAGTGGACGTAATAAGCGGTTCATTCTTCTGTCTGTCAGAGCATAGAGCAAACATTCACCAGCTGCCAATAAACACAGGCTATTTTGGTTTGCCGAAGACAGCCTATAAAATCCTATTTCTTTTGTAATTGTCCCAAAAGCCAGTTTGATATTTTAATCCCATCACACCTTATCCCCCTCTTAAAATAAGAACCCTGAGGATCTGGAAAAACAACACATTGGGTTTACATTTGGCAAAATCCTTTCCATTTTGACTTGTTCCACTGAGTATGCGTGTATTTTGTGGAACACTCGAACGTCCACATCAAATGCTTATAATTCCAGGTCCAAAGGGAACGATTGACAGTCGCTGCTATAGCTGAATGCCTCTATTCGATTCCTGCCCAGATAAAGCTACAGAAACCCACCACTCGTCAAGGCAAAGATTTCCATGCATTTGCTTACGCTTGACTGTTTTCACAGATTTCTGTACGGAGAGTAAAAACTCACTATCTGCCAGTGACCTTGTGTTCATGAATCTTTCATGCTTGTGGAACAAATAACACCCGACGAGCCTCGACTCCTAACCCTCCCTACGCATATTCATCAAAGTAGAAGAAGCCGCATGTGCGCTGACACAGAATGGCTACACTGTGAGCCTTTTCTGTAAACACATCTCTAGTAGCAGAAATCCAAAGGTGTCCTTATTTGGGGCGGCCTGTCTGAGCAGTGAACCTTCGCAGTGTTTTGAATTCATTCATGTTTAATCTGGTTGTAATTATACCAGTGCAGAGAAAGGAGCTTTGTGCGTTTTAACTCTCCTGTTTTTTTTCCTGCAGTGATGAGGATGCCAGTGTGTGTGTGTGTGTGTGTGTGTGTGTGTGTGTGTGTGTGCATTTAGTTGGTCAGGCATGAAAGTGTGCAACTCATGCCCTCATCTAGTGTTCAGGGAGAGGAGAGATTAGGCAAGACAGGGAGGATGATGTGAGATAAAGTGCCCCTATGCCATATTGTATGCCAGGAGAGCGATCTTACAGATACTAAAGATCTAAAGCACTGATCGTCAGGTTTCAAACTCGTAACTCAGCATAACAACTGCCTTAGTGTAGCAGGCATGAAAGTAGAGCCTGGAATGAATGTGACGTGTGTGCAAAGGAGAAACGTAGATATGATCGACAAAAACGACGGGAGGAAAACAAATGAAGCTTTCAGTTATTCCAGAGTTCAGCGGTTCTGAATGTTTTTGTTTATTGATTTTTGGCCACAAGGGGGTATAAAACTCCAAAATAAACAAAAGCAGAAATGCACAAAGAGACACGCTGTACCCGCGCCACAAGGATCGTGACTCTTCAAATGTTTCAGGCAAAATGGATACTCGCAGACAAAATTTTACACAAACGTCACTGATCTTGTTATAGTGCCTCCATACGGTCAATGGTGTCTCTTTATTTCCGCAAATGTCCACAAAACTTGCTTTGGTTACAACACACCAGTTCGTGAGTGAGATATGGCACTTTTTGTAGAATTAACCAAACCAATGCTGGTGAAATGGTACAAAATATCAAAAAATAGATTGAACTTTTATGCAGCTTGGACTGGACCATTGTACATCCATGGAAACCTTTGTGACAACTGAGGTAAAATGCTAGGAGGAAATGCAAAAAATTGTCATGCAAATGGCTGAGAAAGAAAAAGAGACAAGATTTTTGATTCTATGACTTACTTACAGTGCAAAATTTATAAGAAGGCCTGATGTAATGTGCCAAATTTGATCCAAATTGGATTAGAAGTGTTATCCTCATCTGTCTGTTATCCAGATGGAAGGAACAGATCAACTCGTTTGGTTGCAAGTGTGTGTAACAACAATTTTATCATTAATAGTTTTAGTCCAACAGTAATTCCTACATTAGCTGTATTTTATTTTTGTCTGGTAGCCGTTGCGATGTGTTACCCTTGCCTCACTCTTTTCATGTTACCACGTCGTATACAAAGCGTTGGTCAGGGTTTGTTTGCTTGTTTGGTGTTTAAGAGAACATGAGAACCACTTAGAGGCGACAATGTTGTGTATCTTTGGAGGAAAACAATGTACAAAAAGAGGATAAAGCAGCAGAGTTGAGAGAAATTCCTCAGTTATGGACCCTTTCATGTTGGTATCAAAGTAACAGCTGTTAATCACAGACTGAGAACAATTACAAGTCCCAGATTTCTTTATTTATACTTTTATAGGGAATTACAAGGGTATATCACAATTAAAATGCCAGTACTTATTATACAGTCAGCTGTCCATAAAAGTCTAGAAAAATCTCATTTTGGATCCACAGGGTCTTTTATTAGTGTAAAAGACTTTATTATTAGTTCAATACTCATTATTTGTGTTCTTCTTTTTGTCTAGTTGCTGATTTTGAGACAGTATTGTTCATGATCAGAGATCCTGTAATCACAGACACGCACTCAGATATGGTGGAAATCTCTGTATCCTGTATCCTTTGTGGCCCTCTGGGGAGCCCCACAGCTGTGGGTCAATGTATAGCAATGTTATGATTTTGGGAAAGTTGCCACTGTGTAGTTGCCACTGTGTAGGTCTTTAAGACCCTCGTTGAGGCTTAGTCTGTCAACATGCAGCCATGTACCTTTCCCGGCAAGTCATTGTAAAAAACTCCAGCCAACACAGGGAACTCCCACACTTTGAGCCAGCTGAATGTAGGAGGAGGACAAATATCGATTCCCGTCTCTTCTCTGCACGATTCCTGTTAACGTGGATGCTTCATCAAAGCTACACTGTTGACTGGAAAAATCTGTCTCTAGGATAAAGAAAAACATTTACATTTGACATGAATTGCAAATAGAAAAATCTATTTATTCTGAAAGGAAATATTTCCTAAATTGGGAAGAACTGGAGTCAAAAGACCAATTTGGTGCATATAAGGTCATTTAGCCTTTCATTTTGGTTGAATTCACCTCCATGCATCCTTCAAATCAACCTCTGTCTTTTGTGTGTAGAGGTTAAGCAGACGTGAGCAATGGTAGACGTTAACAGACCAGAGACTTTTAGGACAGGAGCGTTCCCCTATCGCTTCCGTAGGTGTTGTTGTTCTGGACAGTTGATTTACAGCACGTGTCTGAAGTTTCCCCTGGTGTGAGAGACCACTGGCCCACACGTGATGGCGTTTTAGCCTGTTAGAGTCTGTAGTGGAGATGTAGTTCCACGGGGAGGAATACTGAAGTCTAATAAAGCTCCAGCGTGTCAGAGAGGCCCCGCTCCGTCGGGGAGACTCAATCTGTCATGGCCTATCAGCGAAGCCCTAAAGCACGGCAATGGCTGTATTCCGAATAGCTCACGGGGGCAGTGTTTGTTACTGTGTGTGTTTGAGCAGGGCTGCTACTGCCTCTCCTGGGATCCCCATTCATCAGCAATAAGCCCACAGACCATCACAAAACGAGAGACGAGGAGACGCAGCAAAGCCCAGCACGCCTGCTTAGCCTTTAGCTGTGTTGTCAGAAGAGAAAATTGATGTTGGCCAACAAACATCGTGTAAAGCATTCTGTAGACAGCAGAAAGCATTACAAGTTTAAACTCACATCATAGGTTTAAATAACTGTGATCTATATGCCCACCTGTTGCATAAATGTATCACTGTAGGTTGAAAATGTCTTTCTGAAGGTACACAGTCCTCCTTGAACTCTTTGAAGAGTTCCACAGATGAATTAGTGTAAATTCTACAGATGGTTTAAGCAGTATGTTGAGGTGTTTCAGTAGTTAGGACGGCCATCGCTACACCTTCGGAAATTTTTAGAGCTTGATGTCAAGCCCTGGAGCCCATAGACATGGTTCATTTAAAGGAACATTTGACTGATTTTCAGGCATATTTCCTTGTATTAGTCATAGAGGTGGCATGTCTGTATCATCCCCAAAACTCGCCAAAGCTCTCTGTTGCTGCAGCCAGCCGATGCAGCCCAGTGACATCTGCCTTTGCCCAGTGCGTTCTGACTTCAATAGATGGTGGAAGAACGAAAGGGAAAGCTTGGCTTGGAAATGTTGTATTACTCTAGAGGTGTCACCACAGCGAGCAGCATTAGGGTCGGCAAAATGACGTCCACATCGAACAAACCTTTTGTATCTGTGACCCCAATGAACACATGCATCTATGAGCCAGCGTCCAATGGAAATGTGAAAGAGAGAGAGACAAAGATGTGGGCTTTCCAGGATGTAGCACAAGCTGTGACAGTTGTATTTGTGTTCCAGTCACCCATCAGTGCCAATAAAAACCAAGTGCTGTATGACGTTTCAGAGGGGCCAAGAGGACCAAGAGGGCTGCTGTGTGCAACAGCCATGTTTCTATATCTCAAAGATGACGAATTTCTGTGGTTATGATCCATAAATATGGCCAGAGGTAAGGAACTACCAGTGGTGTAAAGTAACAAAGTTAAAAAACTTCACTACAGTACTTAAGTATGTCTTAAGAGACTTTGTACCTCAGTGGAATATAAATATTTTGAAATTATTGCTTTTACTTGGTCAGGACAAGTCTATAAGAAAAGCTTCATGAATGAGTCTCAGTTTGCACTAAAATTTACATGAATGTACGTAAATGTAACTTTTTTTATGTATTCATTGTGGTGTTTCTGCTTTGTTATGATAACTAAGTTAGAGAGAGGAGGACATGCAGCAAAGGACACAGGTTGGAATCAAACCTGCCCCACTCATGTGTGTGGTAAACACTCTTAACCGGTGAGCCACTGAAGCGTCCTAAGGGGAACTTATTACGTCACAAATTTGAAGTGAATTTTTTGCGTGTGACATTTAGATACAGCTTCAGTTATGCTTTCAGTCTCAGTTTTTGCCTGCGAAATCAAAACGTTGACACGCTGATAATAAAAATAGTATTTTTCTCTCCTGGCGTAATTGGTTAAGTAGCCTAGTCACCTGAAACATTCTGTTGTCTTGATTACATTTAGGGAGGATTTCATTTCATCTCTACTGTCCTTTAAAGGCACGTAATAATAACAAGAATGTTACCAGCGAGCTTCTCGAGGATGATTTTCATTTTTTCAAGTGTATCCGATACTGAGCTGGCAGACACTCCTTTTCTCCCCGCACCTCGCCCAACCCTTAAAAGGCCTCCACTATGTTTTCTATGTGCGCAGGAACGCCAGCTCAGCTTACCCAGATGTCACAGAGGTCTTCCCCTCTGGTCATAAAGGCCACGTTATACAGCTGTGCATCTGTGACCCAGACAGTGGAAATGTCACAACCAGGCAGTTCGTGGCCTTTGTGCTCTTCCTAGTATGAGGGACACACACACACACAGTGTTAAACTCTTACCCATACATGCCAGCAGGCACAGCGAGGCCTCAGTAATTCATGCTAATGCATTCAGAATGGAACACATGCCGTGAACTGGAGATTTCCTTGGAACTTGACTCATAATCTGTGTCAATACTAATGTTTAAAACTTTTGACCTCTAGATCTTGATATCGGTGCAAATCAAAACGAGTTAAATCTAGCTTGGACGCTGCAATTGGTCCGCTGACAAGGGCCCTGTCGCACATGTGTGCAGTCCCATCATGAAGTGTATTTGCAAGGGATTACTACGATGATCTGTGATAAAGTGCTCAACTGTTTTCCACACACGGCTCTCATGGCCACAGCGGCATTAGAGAGAGACAGAAAGAGAGCGTGTGTGTGTATGTGTGTGTGTGAGAGAGAGAGAGTGAGACAGAGAGAGAGAGAGGGACAGAAATAGTAAGTCAGATTGATACATACATACATGAACTGTAGACAAAGAGTGACAGAGAGAGAGAGAAGGCCAAGCCGAGGGAGAAATGAGCACTGGCAGAAGCGACAGACTGAAAGTATGAGATGGCAGAGAGGGAGAGTGAGAGAAAGAGGGGAACAAAGAGCATATTGTCAGTGCTGGGCGCTAATCGTCTCCTCTCAGGCTGCCAGAGACAACAGGTGAGAGCAGTTTGACTCCCTGCAGGCTCCATGAAGCTTTTAGTGCTGTTTGTGTGTGTGTGTGTGTGTGTGTGTGTGTGCCGGGGCCAGGGGACCACGGCGGGAGAACTCTGCCAGTGCCAACTCAAACGGCAAATGAGGAGTGAGGGCCGCACCATCAAAGGCTTCTTTTCAAACATGCCAGGGCCTTGGCCTTGCATGTACGCGCGCGTATGTGTGAGTGTCTGTGTGTATGTGTGTGTGTTTGTGTGTGTGAGTGCGAGAGAGAGAAACTTTAAATGTATGTAAGAGATAATATTTGCAGATCAACTAAGAAATGCTGCATGCCTACACTCTAGGGTTAACACCAGCATATGTCCGTAGATATGATATGTTGTGTATGGTAGTGACAAAATATACATAAAGACTTTGATGTTTACGAGAGTGTGTGGGCTTTTTATGTGTTAACACTCTGACTAAGCATGTGACTCTGACCAGCTGTTTGGAGAACTCTCACCTTCAGCAGGAGCATGGAGGTGACTGCAGGATAAGAACAAGAAACGGCGTCTCCGTTCATATCAGCATTTAGACTGTATGTCAGTTTGAAAGTATCTTCTGGAACAAGCATGAGTGAGTGGTGGATGGAGTGCTTTTTGTAAGAATAAGAGATACCACAAATGAAACAATACTCTGTTACAGGTAAAAGTAAGTGTTTCCCTATTAGAAAGTTAAATACTGATACATTTCCACAGTTTGAATATTTTCAACATATATATATATATATATATACTGTACATATACAGTATATAGGGTTAGCACTTTCAATGTGAAGAACTA
>OMNV01003560.1:31282-52039 GCA_900303265.1 Brotula barbata
CACACACACACACACCCATACACACACAAACTGGAAAGTTTAAACTGTTGCTACTTTTAATATGTTCCACCTTTTATAGATTTAAAATACTATTATTTATAGAGCCATGCGCCAGTGTTGAAGAACTTTATTCAAAGATGAAGTAGCAGAAGCTCTATGAATTTAAGGTTAAAAAATATTAATGAAACTAATAGTTTATTTGCAATACTTTTTCATCCTATATTCCAGGTCAGCAACCAAACTTTGTCACCTTTCTCAGGTTACTTCTATTTCTCTATGGATTGATATTTCTAAGGATACACAAAAAAAGAAGAGCACCAGTTTGACAGCCTCACTAGTCTGTGAAATGTGAGTCTCTGTAACTATAGGCAATGATGGTACGCCATCATTGTTTCCTAATTTTCACCCTTCTCAATTAGTCTTGACTAATTGTTTTTCTAGCTTGTTTATTTGTCTGGCCTTGTACTGTGTGTCTTATTCTTTGTTTTTGTCGATTATTTACAGTATATACATGCATTACTAGTATACACGAATGTCATGACTTTATACATGCTATCCACTCTGTACGTGTATGTATTCAGTAAATGGTGAATAAAAAAACGCCCAAAAAACATAACAAACAAAACAAACTTGGCCTCCTCCACACTTATAGATGCATTATAGGACGCAAGAGTCCGTTGATGTTAATGAGTTACTTCACATTTAAGAGAAACCAACACAACGATAACAATTAGCCAAGCAGTGCCATCTTTTACACCTGCAGTCCCATGAGAAAAGATTTGCATTTTCAATAAATGATTCAAAATTACAACTGCTGCTAATTTAGCTCCAGGAGGTTTATTCTGTCTATTTCCATTCTAACCACTGTGGTGGTTAAGAAGAGTGATTAAGGGAGTGGAAAAGAGGTCCAGCGGAAAGTGCAGCAGAGTTAACGATGCATGCAGGGATAAACATGATATTGGAGGGAGGACTCGCACTGACCATGTCAAGAAACATCTGTGGGCTCTGTGTGTACAAGTAGGTATGTGTGGACGTGTGTGTTTTTGTGTAAAGTGAACCCATAGCCCTCATCCCTGTGATTGTCACAAGATAAAGCCCCGATTATTATTCCATAAATATGAGTATAAAACATCATTCAACAAAGATGAAAATAATGGTGATAAGATTACAGTGTGGAGTTTTTACATTTGAAGCATGTTATTGGTGAAAGAGGTTACCCGCACTGTTACTTCAACTTTAGCCCACTTGCACTTTTAAATACAAATACTGCTACAGGCTGCTACAGAAAAGAGCTTAGATTAGGACTCCCTAAATTAGCCAGATTGTCAAAACAAGATGTAGTCCGTCTGCCGACACAGCGTCCAATCATACTCAAACTATGCAGCTTCAAACAGCATCTGCTTATTTAGCAACTAATGTGCTATAAAATCTTATTAAAACAAGTCACAATCACAATGACTGACTGACTTCACTGCTGTAATATACTATGTTTTAGGAACATGTAAACCTTCCTGACTATCTAGTGTACCTGTCAAGCTAAAGCAGAAATGCCAAAAAAAAATCAAATAAATCAAAACAAATCCACCAAAGATTTGATCTGACCATCCATGTTGATGCCGTCTGGACAGAGAACAGATGAATTAGATTCAGGCACAAATTTGATCTGATAAAAAAATCAGATTTTTATGTTCTCACTGGTCAGAAAAACAAATCAAATCTGTGTCAGAAGTTGACAAGAAAATCAGATGTGAGCCACATGTCACCCTGTTGTGTAGACATATCTGTAGTCTGCCTCAAGGTGCCCTCTGACTATGATCTACAGGGACGGAGGTGCCAGTGGGTCTTAAGTGGAAGTAGCAGCTGTTTGATACTGAGTTCCTTTTAAACCTTCTTTTGGTCTCCAACCATTTCCCTTTAAATCGCTAAATGCCACTCCGACCCTGCATTTGCTGCTCATCTTACACTGTGTGACAGTGTGGATGATTTTGGGTGGTGCGCGTGATTCTGCAGTCTAAGGTGGTAATTGGACACAGCTGTGTCTAATTAGCTGGACTGCAGCCGATTATTCAGTCAGGCAGGGACCTATTTATGCCTGTCTCAGGTAGACTGCAGGGCTGCATGCTGGCAGTTTAGTTATGAAAACTGAAATGTTGTTCCTGGATTTTTATGTAGGAAAGCTCAGCTGTAATTGCCGTGTCACCTGTGTAGCACCATCGAGCGCTCGTGTATGTTTGAGTACAAGTAAAGGACTGGCATGCATCCTGGTTCTGTGGTCATGTCTGTTTGAATATTTGTGGCTCCAGTGACTCAAACTTTATTACACAGCGTCAGATGATGGGCTCCTGTTGTTGTGACTTCTGCAACAGAGATGTTCACTGCAGCGGTCAGGGACTCCTGGTTCTGTCGGGGGAGATGCCTGGCAGAGAGGGGAAATTGTTTTGCTTTTAGTTTTAGGTCAAACCACTCTCTTTTTGTCTTGTTTTGCCCAGTCGCATGTGCCCTTTTTCTGTTTATTCTTATGAGACTTTCGCATGTACTTAAATATTTTTCTCAACCTAACCGCAAACAGAAGGGATTTCCTAAAATGTTTCTTCTTCTAGTCTTTGTGTGGCATGTACCCATCCTTCCATCCACTGCCTAACTGCTTTATTTCAAGTTGATATTTTGCACACTGCCCTAACATTCGCTGCCCTTTACTGTGTTTCTGGGGTATTTAATCATACAAATCACCACAATTATCTCACTCTAAGATCAGGTGGGATTCATCAACACGTCTGCCGAGGTATGCACAAACTGTGTCTTGTATGCATGTAAAATTTCGCTTAAATTTCGTCTAAATTGAAGACAAAACAGCTTTCCTGTCTATAAACATCACGACCATGAAAGGGAAGAAGATGCAGTCTCTGTAGTGTCATTTGAACTTCTATAGGATCTCATTTATATGATATACGATATACAGAATATGGATAAATAAATTCCTGGTCTTCGACAACTAGTAATTGGACCACCGTTTGCTCCATCTGTCTGTCCAACCGTCCACCCTTTTGTCCATCTGTCAGTCTTGTCTCAACTACTAGCCAGATTGTCATGAAATACAGTAAGAGGTCTTGTGGTCCACAGACGATAATTCCTTGTGATTCTTCCAACTAAACCGACCTTTCCTCTCAAACCAACTTGGGATACCGAGAGATGCTGCCAAAAACTTAGTTGATCACATCCTGAGCCCCTCCTTCCAAGAGGATAAATGTGTTTGATTTTTATATGACAAACATTTATATCCCTAACACCATAAATAAGCTGTTCATCCATAACTTTCACAGTGTGGGATGTAATACACACTACAGCCACTGGGATTATGAAGCAATAGAGTAAATTGGAGAGGCCCACTGCTGGGAAAAAAAGGAAAGAAAGAAAGAAAGAAAACAATGGAGCCCAAGCACAGTCATTTGAATATTTTAATAGGAATATTAATCTGGTGTTAAATATTTCCTTATTTGCAAAGTTGTGACAAAACCTCAGCGCTGTCTTCTTCGTTTTGACATTCAGGCTGACACGCTGCGCTCTGTCTTGAAGGCTCATATACGTATCTTCAATTCACACTTCATGTCTCCAGTTTGTCCTCTAAATATCATTACTTTATCCTGCTAATATGGGATTTTTATGGAATATGGTCGAAATATTATGACCTCATTGTCATAATATTGAAAGTTTTTTCTCAAAATATGACTATTTGGGCAATATTATTACTTTTTTCTCAAAATGTTATGACTTTATTCCCGTAATATTATGACTCTTTTCTTGAAATATTATGACACGATTCTTGGAATATTTCAACCTTTTTCTCAAAATATGACTTTATTCAGGCAATTTTATTATTTTTTGGCAAAATGTTATGACTTAATTCGTGTAATATTATGACTTTTTTTCTTGACCTGTTACAACTTAATTTGTGTAATACTTCAAGTTTTTTCTCTACATATAATGACTGAATTCTGGCAATATGACTTAACTCTTAAGAAAGTCTTGAAATATTGAAGTTTTATTTTCAACCGTGGCTGTATTTCTCTATCATAGCTCTAGGTTGTTTTGACAATTTACAAAAAAATATGAACGATATTTGGATCTTTGATTATGATACAAATCAACCACCTGCCAATTAGTATTAGTTCTTATTTGTTAAACACTACTACATTTTATACAACCTGACCTCTCTCTCTTTCTCTCTCTGATCTCTCTCTCTCTCTCTCTCTCTGCACACACACGGGGCAGAGATGGACTTGGATTCGGTCCAAACCGTCCGTCGCACCAACTGTCAGTCATATTACACTGTGAACAAAGAATGCAATAAGTACCCACTAATTAAATCAAACTGGATACACTCTTAGACACCAACACCGGCGTACAGCTTATATTTCTGTTTCTCTCTCAAATTCATCCAACACTGTGGAATCACTGTCATTCAGTGGAACACACACACACGCAGAGTTGTAGTTGTAGTTGCAGTTGTAATGAGTAGATACACTTCACAGTGCACGGACACACATCATCACACGCACCACGACTGTTTCCAGCGTTCAGAAAGGGGGGGTTTTAAAGTCTTCTGTATCATGGTGTCCCTCTCCCTTCGTTTGATTCTCTGATCTTGACTCACCCTGCAGTGGAGGAGTGAGGAACATCAGACAGCTTTGTACTGAGGCCAACTCAGGTTACAGGATGCTATGACTTTCTCAACTCTACACTGCTTCCTCGGGAGGTTCTCTTGGTGGGAGCGGACTTTGTTCCTATAGTGACAGGTGACCACAGGGATGTGGCTCGCTGCTGATTGTGGAGGGGTAACGTGTGAGACGTGAGGAAGAACAAAGACTTTGATGATCTCTTTTATGCTTAGCTTAACTATGCATTGTGTTAGGAAAAGTCTTGAAGGCTTAATGTGAAACAAATCGACATGGGGAGCATTTAAAATCATGGGACTATCAGTCAGTGTGTATTGGACGTGCGGGTCTGATTCATGACGTTGTCCAGCCCCTGGCAGAGGAAGGGGTCTGAGGTCTGGAAGCCATGGAAACTGCCCATTGGGCCTCCGTGGGGAAGAAAGCCATACACACACACTCTGTTTCTGTTGGACCGCCCTACTGGAATTCAGTTATTTGTGGAAATGTTAAGAATTCAAGCAATGAAGCTTAGAAAATTGAATGTTAACCAAAAAGTAAAGGCTTCCTGAGTGGTGGAGGGGGTCACAGTGGTAGCTCAGCACACTGAAACTTTGGGGTTGTAATCTTGTTTCTAACGCTGATCCACAACTCCATATTGAATGGAAAAAGACTACAACCATTCCAAACTGAATGTAAACTACTCCACACACACACACACACACATACACACACATCCACACGCTGGCTGAGTGTTAGACAGTGAAGAACAACATTCCCTCTTCCTCTCGTTCAATCTCTCTCCCACATGGCTGCCTCTCACTTTCCCTGAGCAGACAATGGCCTCCCTGTCTTGACTGCTTAACCACTTTCGCACCTATCCAAAATGTTCATGCACACACACGCGCGGTCACCCGTACATGCAATCACACGCCGATGTGCATAGTTTTTTTTTAATGTTTACGTGCATGATTCACAAAATTCACAAATACATCCACACAAGAAGGAAAAAAAGCAGGAATATCATCCGTGTGATAGCATCCTGAGGTTGCCAAGCCGGAGCTGAAGTGTGGCACAGTCCTTTGATGTTAATCCAGAGCACGGGCATGTAACAAACTCAGATACCAAATTACACCCTGTCCTGCTTTGATCTCTAAAACCCCATGCCCCCTTCTCCAGTGGTAATAAGATTGTGTGTGTGCATGTGTGTAAGTGTGCGTGCGCATCAGAGCCCATGTGCCAAAGTGTTTATGTAGCTGTGTGCATCCCCGCTTGATCCGAGGTAACACAAGTAAGATGCATGTATGCAACAATAATGTCTACAAATGTGCATGGAGTGGATGTGCAGGGAGGGTAGCGGTTACTGAGATGGGCCTGAGGGGAACTGAACCCTGGCAGAGGCTTGTAGGCGCCTGGTAAAAACATGTTCCTGGAGACCTTCTGCCGCGTTTGTCTTGTCATCACGTCGTCCACAGTGGACTCCTCACTCTGTAAATACGGCCCAAGATGATCGAGTTGCGTCTTGGATTTCCATTTGAACAACCCTCTAATCTCATGACAGTGGAGCGTGAGAGGAACCACTTCTCGGCTCTGTAAGCCCCCCCCCTCACCCCCCACAGGAATTAGCACAACACATGTTTATGTCTCACTTATTAGCTACATGTGTCTGTGGTTTTGGACAGACACACAGTGACATAAAGACTTAATTAACGAGGTGACATTTCGTTGTCGTTACATTAAGAATCGTTTTAAAGACATGCACAGGCAAGAGACGGTATTCACACTCCTTCACTTTTTCCACATTTTGTTGTCACAGCTTTATTCTAAATTGTTTTTCCTCATTCGTCTGCACACAAAACCCCGTAATGACATAGGGAAAACGGAATTTTAGAATTTTTTGCAAATTTAGTCAAATAACCGATATCAGTGTAACTCTCCCATGCCGAGCAAGCGAGCGAGGCCTGCAGTGCCTTAGTGTTTGTTTGGGTTCTTTTGTGACTTCCTGGATGTGGCGTCGCTGCGGTCTTGGAGGATTTTTGACAGGCCGGCTGCAAATTTGCAAAAACGCTTAAAATGCTGTTTTCACATTGCCATTAAAGGGTACTGTGTTTAGATTGATGAGGATGAAAATGAATTTAAACCATTTTAGAATCGGTTGGTAACATTACAACATGTGGAAAAAGTGAAAAATAAAATTGAAAACATCATCGTTTTAACCGCTTAAAATATGTAAGAGCAAAAACACACCAGCAGAGAGAGAGACACAGATGATTTTAATTTCGCTCATTATGCCCCACAAATACAAAATAATTGAAACCGTGTACCAAATGTTATACATTATGTATTCTTAAATATGCACTTCTTGTAGAATTACATTTAATTAGCATCAAATATTATTTGCACAACAAAGCGCTCAGTAAAGTCCCTTCAGTGTGTATGTGGGTAAAACAAGCACATTAAACAAACAAGTGAACTTTATTTCAGACTGATTGGAATAAAGTACACAGGTTAAATTATTCCTGTCTGTGGTAACAAAGTAAAGAATACTTCATTAATGTTACGTCGCAGCAACATTTGTACGTGAGAGTCCTACCATTCAGACTTCTTTCCTTTTGTTAGTAAAAATCCTCCCAGTCCATACAAGCAAATAAGACCCATCTAAAAGCAGCAAGTTTAATTTGCTGCTATAATGCGAGTAGGGACCATAATCTTCTTAGAATCTGGATTGCTTGTAAACACAGTGAATGGAGGTGTGTTACGGGGAGGTTGGCACTGCCTCGTTAATGGCTAAATTCAATGTTACCTTTTAGTTTGAGTGGAAAACGACAGTGTGCCTCCCAGCATCCCCTTGTTAAAGCTGAATGGCTCATCCAGCGCTTGTAAACGCTGCAGCGAGTGAAGGGCTCTGCGGGGATTGGAATGCACTTAACGGCCGTCTGGCGGCGCTCGGCGGTGAGCGGCTGCTACTGACGGGGTCGCTGTCAGTCAGCTGGGGCGGCATCGGATGCTCCGCTCGCTCACGTGACCAAAGGCATTCGTGGCATTTAAGGGACACTTGAGGCTTTCTGATCAGAGTGGACACATTGCTGCAAACAGGCGTCGTGCTCGGGCTGCGCTGTAGTGAGCGATGATGTAGGTTGTTTACAAACACATGTAAACACTTAGGCCTGCCAAATTGGCAGAGTGATGTAATGGAAAGTATGAACGCGCCGGGGTCTGCTGTCTCACCGGGAGCACAGGACAAATTCAAAAGCACTACAATGTAAGCATGTGTTTCCATCCAGCACAGTTTGAAAAGTACAGCACCGTGGATTTATTTTTGGCTGGGGCAGGACTTTTGTCTGTGGCATCCTAGCTTTCTTTCACAGAGCTGAAGGAAATCACACGTATTATTAGTAGTAGTAGTAGTAGTAGTAGTAGTAAATGGTATCAGGCTAAATAAAATCCATTGTACCAAATGCCTACATTGGTGTTTTAAAACCTGAACACCCTCAAGGTTTTGTCAGTGACATGCTTAGGAAATGATGCACGTCCTGGATTTCCACACAGCCACGCGGTTGTGGTCACTCCATCCGTCGTTCAGTTCCTCAAACACTCCACTGTCGATCATCTCCTTCTGCCACTGGATGGAGACGGCTCCGGTGCTGAACTCCTCGTAGAATTCCCTGTCCTTGGAAGTAAACTCAACATTGTGGACCTCAGAGGTGTCCCTGAACACGTCTGTGTCCTTGGCGTAGACCACGTTGGACTTTGGCACCCAGGGGGCCTCCACCAGCCCAGCTTCCAGACGAACGAAGTTGATGTTCTTGAAAAACCTGTGGTTTCTTGGGTCATCGCCTCTGTTATGAAAAGGACAAACAATGACATGATTCCATCACTGATGAAGAGATGAAGAGATGCTGCGTCAAACTACCTTAAAACACTGTCATTGGTTTAGAAAAGTGCTATATAAGTAAAGATTATTATTGTTATTATGATTATTATTAGTATTATAATGTATCTGACGATGACATATGTATATGAAATACTCATAAGGGTTGCTTAAACTACAGCACAGTACTTGTACACTATCAAATTTTTCTCTCGTGAGTTCAGCGCCCCCTTGTGGTGGCAGGAATGTAGTTCTTCAGCATTGTTCCTGTGTAACCGCTAACAAGGCCCCAATAGGGTTGTGTTTCTGTATGTGTTGTGGTGAATTCTCTCTCTCTTTCTCCCTACATCTCTATGAACTTGAAATTCTCCCCCTGATCAGGCCTGAAGTGTTTTGTGTATTTAGGTTAGTTTGCGGTATTATTACACCTCTTATTTGTAATCTATTCTTTTCCCTCACCAGCTCATATTGCACACATTGCCATTTAAGGAGAGGGAATCGCCCTTTAAATTTACTCTTCTTTAACATGTGAGTAGAAAAGGAAGTTTCTACCTTTTATCTTTATATTTTTAAGGTTTTTGGAGATTTTCCATAATCTCTAAGAGAGCCCGAGTCTGGGCCTGTAAAGCCATTTGACGCTTTGGATGCAGTAATGGGCTACATAATTGAAAAGATTCCGACATCACCAAAAATTCTTCAACTTGAAACACACACAAACAATTTGACTTAGTTGAGATGTAATTTCCCTGAAACCAATTGGACCATCTTCATAAGAATTTATTTGAAATGACCAATATCAGGATGCATACTGGGGCAATAAAACTATAGCCAACACATCTAGAATGAAGAGAAATTTGTGGGAAATTTAAAGATCTGATGTCTTAAAAAGTAAAAAGAGTTACAGTAATGGCTAAAATTTGAAAGAGATCTCCATGAATTAAGTCCATTGACAGCTTTAATTAAACAGCAGTTGTTTCTTTTGTTTATTTTGACTCACCGGCATCCGAGGCGTAACTCAACCCTCTTCTTGAGAAACAGGCTAATGATATCTTTGGTGGGAGCATCAAAGTTTTTGTGTCCAAACTTGCAGTCGTCCTCCAGAGTGCGGCGGTTCACCTCTTCACTGTGCACCTTTTCTTTAAAGTCTTTAAATGGTACACGGGCTGCCACCATCTCGTAGATGCTGCAGCCCAGAGCCCACCAGTCCACAGACATTCGGTAACACTCCTGCCTCAGTATCTCAGGAGCCATGTAACCCATCGTTCCGGCCTAACAAGAGAGAGAGAGAGACAGAGGCAGGTAAAAATAGACACAAGCCTCGTCTCTACTTCTGGGTTCATGATGTCTATTTTTGCAGACCTGGTGCATGCATATATTGCAATGCTCTGCTTAATTCTGTATGTCTATATATATATATGTATACAGTATAAGAACTGTTAATGGTATAGTAGCATAACAAGGAAGGAATCATGTTAAAAGCTTATACATGTCAAGTTCAGCCATTTTAAAAGAAACGATCCTCCAGTGTTATAATCCTCTCTAATCAGATTGAGTGTTCTATTGTGAATCACCTAACTAATCATCTTGATTGGATATCAACATATATCAGTGATTAACAAGATAACGTTGGCAGACTGATCAGTTAGGGAGCAGTTCGAGCACTTTCCAATGAGATTAATCTGCATCACATGGGGTCACGTAAAGTAACAAGCTCTTGTGTTGTGCGTATCTATTCCTGGTAAGCTACTTGTGATGGTAAAAGATGATTTAAAAGAGCCTGAACAGGTTCATCTATGTTTGTAAGGACTCATTTGTTCCTCATCATCTGTCATTGGTGTGTTTTTGTAGTTGAGTGGAAACAGGGATGGGCAGTATTTCTGATAACTGTATTTGAGATACAAAATGTTTATTTTGTATGAGATAGTTTTGAAATAACCTCATTTGTATCAAAATACTTTGTATGTCTGTATTTTCAAAATATTAAGAACACTTTCACTCATTCATCCTAACATTGTTACAATAGTTGTAAGTTGTATGATCTTTTTTGTGTCTTTTATCATTTGGAAAGTTTGTTCGTTTTGGGGTTCTTTGTTGTTTTTTAAAGAGAATATCTGAGGTAAATGTTTTGGTGATACATGTAGCATTGCTAAGTGGCGGCTAGCGAAGTCAAACTATGTGTGTGTCTGAGAAGATGTCTACAATAAAGTACAAAGGATTGATTTTGTTTTATGCAGCAGTTTGCAAGAAATGTTGATGGACGTTTCTCGTAAATCCAAAAGATTTAATGTGATATTAGAGGTAAACACAAGGTAGTTAGCTAGCCAGCAGCAAATGGTGAGTTCCAGGCAAGTGGAAACGCAAAAATTTCCAACCTCCTACTTTTAAGAGTGCTATGGAACAGCTGTCAAAGTCAGAATTCCTACTGGAAAACTCAGGGTGACATCGTGACAGGTGATCTAAATCACTGAATAAATATGAAATACTGACAGAAACAAAACAAACATCTGGTTAAAAATAACAAACAGAGCATTGCTTATTTTACATTTTAGAATTTATGGTGGTACACTTTCGAAATACAAACTACTGCAGTTTATTTTGGGAAATTTTCGAATTTTTTTCACGTTTTGATACATTTAAAACTGTCGTATTTTGTATGAAAATACATTTTCATGTATTTTTTTTCCATCCCTGCTCAGCACACACTACAGAAGTCTGTCAGAGAATTATGTCAGTCACGTTCAGCATTGTTCGGCACTGTGCTTACCATCTGATCTGCTAATTTTCCATTGGGCAGCTCCACAGCCAGTCCAAGGTCTGACAGACGACACTGGCCTCGAGCATCCAGCAGCACGTTCTCAGGCTTCATATCACGGTACACGATGTCCATGGAGTGCAAGTGAAGGATCCCGGTGGTAATCTGAGCAGCGTAGTAAACCACGCGATCCATACGGATGCCCCTCTCCCCGAGTTCGTAGATATGATAGCTTAGGTCTCCTCCGTTCATGAGGGTCATAACCAGGCATAGGTGGCTCTTGTTCTCGTAAGCGTAGGCCAGGTTCACGACGAAGGGGCTGTTAACCTTCTCCAGTATCCTCTTCTCTAGGAGGGCCAGCTTCTCAGCACCCTTCTTCTTCAGACGTCTTTTATTCAGCTTCTTGCAGGCATACATCTGACCTGTGTGTTTCACCTGCACTGCACACACCTGCATGAAGCAAAACAGGACAACTTATGACTTTATTCATTTATTTTTAATAACACTTCATCAGCTGTAGGTTGGATAGCAATATGACGTTGATATCTCAAGAGGTCATTATTTAAATTGTAGCCAACTGCTGACATTTATGACACGTACCTCACCAAAACCGCCTTTTCCCAACGTTCTGAACTCATAAAAGTATTTATTGGTGATCTTCTGCTTCTCGTACTCTTTCCACTGCAAGAACCTATCAAAGTACGGGCTTTTCATGTAATCAGAGAACGGTTTTCCCTTCAGGAAGTCCCTCGTGGCTTCTTTTATGTTGCCCACCATCACCTCTTCGAAGTCTTTGTCAGATACGGCCTTACATCTTTCAGCCGCCTCCCCGCTGAGGTAGCAGAGGAAACTCTCTGAATCACTTTGACAGAACTTACTGATGATGCTCTGCTTGGCCTCGTCTCTGCTTTCAGCTTCAGCAAGGCTCCAAGCGCTCAGCTCGTCCAGGAACTCAGCAGCTGACACATACTGGGGGATGGATGCTCGTAGAAACTGCCAGAAGAGTTTTCTCCCAACAGGCTGTAACTCACAAAGGTAGTCATAGTCCTTCCCTATGGTTGTCCTGATTGATGATGACCACTGTAGTTTGGGCAGTGACAGGGTGTGTCCCTGTTTTCTTAGCTCGTGGCGGTTGATCTGCTGAGCTTCTAGGTAGGCTGTGTTAGCTACAAGGTTGTCCAGTCCCATCAAGTCACCCATATTGGCTTAATCATGTGTTGTCCATGTATGCTGAGACACATCGATTCCATTTATCTGCAGTTTCCAGGCACAAATGTGCATCCCCACCATCGACCACAGCTTGTGCCGCGCCTCTTTAAGACTTACTAGCACGTCGGTCCACTGGGATTTGTTGGAGTGTAAGTGTCTTATTGGTAGGCGACACTCAAAGAAAGCAACTTATGTGGTTTGAACTGTAAGAGGCTTTAGCCGTGTCTATATTTAGGTAATGTAAGACACCGGGTTCCCATCACGGACCTGCAGGTCATCGCAATAAGGAGTTAAGTTGGAATATGTTTAGATCAGATGAGCTCTGTCTGGTGGCCCTTACAGTACAGAATCATACCTCAACGCACACATCAGGAGAAAGAACGAGGACTTCACTGTAAAACTCCAGGTGGACTAACTAAAGAGATTAAAATTAAATTTCACAATGGTTTACTGGAGCAGCTATATACACCCACACACTCAGGCATGCAGAGCAGGTCAGAAGTTTTATTGTCAGCATGGCTCATTTTCATCAAGTGCTTTCCTCACTTCTGGCATCATTTGGCATCCCTCAGCACAACATATGCTATTAATACAGTATGTAAGATTTAAAGATTGTGGTTGACAAAATTCACTTTTTTTTTTTTTTACTCTGATGGAATTCTGTATACAGTGCTATAAATCTCTTAGACATAATTAGACTGATTGGACCTCCTCTCCTGGGGAGTTCCGGGTGTGTGCAGGCCTTGATTGTGGTGACCTCAGCAAATTCTCAGCAGACCTCCAACCAACTTCAGTGGAAGAAAACAGTTTAATCAGCCAGAATAACAGAAAACCTATGAGCCACACACGTCTGTTCGACTCAGGGTTTAACCCTTTCAATTATTCTACATGCATTTATAAGAGGTTCACTTTCAGGCCAACAGTTCAGGGCTATTCAAAAGATTTTGGATACATGTAGCCCTTTAATATGTATATGATGCAGAAAAAGCAGAAAAATATGGTCATAATTTTAAGATATTGTATGTTGTCCCTTTCAGTTCTCTTTGTTCTAGATGTGTTGAGTATCGTTACATGCAGATTTCCCCAGAATGGACAACCTGATACGGTATATATGTGAGGAAATGACACTTTTTCTGCTAATTTATCCTTGTGGATTTCTCTTGTAGGCATTAAGGGCGGGGGTGCTTCTCGTTCACTACTCACAGGTCTCTACATGAATTTTCTATTATCTGCATGTGGCATCAGATGAGCAGGGACATCAGAGGTTCAGGTTTTGTACAGCCTCTATTATGAGAACAGCTTGAGTATCATTGTGACTGAACCAGAATACAGACGGTGTTAATTTCAAAGTTGGATTTTGATGCGATATTTCAGAGAATGAAACAAGTAACAGCATATTTGGTTGAGGTGATACAACTTTACAAAACTTAATTCTCACACCCAAGTTGGAGCATTTTTGTCAATTATTGTCATTCACCTTCCCAGATCTGTATCTGTAAAGTTGCACCCAGAGAATATGATCCATAGAACATCTTTGAAAAGCCTCTAAATGCTCCTCTACATGAAGTTGGTGGAATTGCTCACACTCAAAAGTGTTTCCATTTTACCCTGAAACCATTTTCATAGTTCAATTAAAAAACCTGTCTTAATACAGATGTGAAAGGGTACCTTTGAGATGCAACGCAAAGTAGCAGTCTGAATAAAATTGAGACATAAATCGGGGCATTGCAAGGGAAATAGCATCCAGAGAATATGAATTTTACAAGTTGTTAGGATGATAGCATATAGCATATAGTTGCCTGCATAATAAGGGTCCTGTCAAAAACATACAAACCTGAGAAAGTGAATGCAAAAAGTGCTCAATATATAAAAAACAATGTCAATGTAGTTTAGAATTTCCCATAAAATCATTTGATTTTGTAAAAAATGTATCAAACCTAAAGTCCTCTTGGCTCTGCTACTGCATACACGGAAGGCCAATTTTGGTCCTAAATCCAAACCTTTTTCATGAATCTTCATGAAACATTTGTAAAAAAATTGCAAGTAAGAGAAATACATTTGTTAACAGCGCAAGCAAATTCAAAGCAAGCAATTGATAGGTAGTTCTTATACATAATTATTTATTGTTAAAACGACGGTGACATACTCAAATGTGCTGAACACCACCACAAACAATTATCAGCGTCCTCTTCAACACTCTCCATCCTTCCAGACCAGAAGAACAAAGTGGTGACCATCAAGTCCGGATCACTTCAATTTTGTCCGTTTTCCTCCCATGACGGCAGAAGTACAGGGGCATGCAATCACATACAGGAGAGCTGGACACAGTAATGGCTTTGTACAGTGCATTGCAGTGATCACTGTCCAGTTTGTCACAATCTTCCGGTGCATACAGGTAGTAGGAGAAAGTGCAGTTTATTTTCCGATCCTTTGAACGACCCAGTCCTGCTGGCATAGGGGGCAGCGATTGTTCTGTTTCACCCAAAGCGACATACAGCAGTTATGGAAGGAGTGATTGCACTCTCCCCACACCACTGCAGGACAGAGGGAGACAGAAAGGGCAAGACAGGGAATGAGACAAAGTTCTGGAGGACACACTGCTACTGATGCGTGCCGTGTATGCACCATAAACATGCCCTGGCATGCCACACACAAGGTAATCCCATGCAAATGTAGTTTTCATTATACTATGATGTGTGGAAGCTGATAACAGGCCACAGAATAGGGGGAAAAAAATAACAAACACAAAACAAGCATTCTGTGACCACTTGGCTGTAGATGTCATGACTATGTGAATGCCCTACCTTGCACATGAAAATATGAATAATTTTTAAAAACGTTACAATTGGGAAAAGAATCCGTCAAGTCATGAATTATGATTTCCCTTTGAATTCTCTTATTCTACATGTGTTGGGGTGGTATTTTATACCAGAATGCACCTGAAATATTTTTGTATTTGTGGGAGCTTTTCATTAAAATTTTATATAAACTTTATAAAGACACAAATGTGGTTATCCAAGACACAGAGGTTATATTATAATAATTACAAGTACATTACAAATTGTTTTTGTCTTGTGGCACTCCATATTTACTGTATACAACAAAGTAATTTATTTAATTTCACAAGTTTCATCTTAATATTACATAAGACGATTATTTTTAAAACCATTATAACTTATTCAATTAAACCAGAACTAGGATATTTATCTGTATGTATAAGTCAGAATATGCCTTTGTTTATATATTTTAAAAACTATGATGAAAAGTAAATTAAAAAAAAATAAGCTTAGAACCTTAGATAAACCCGAAAAGACACATTGACACAACCCTATTTCATCTTCAACACAGGACGGTTTAAGAGTGAAATGAAAAGGTGAAGGGTAAGGAATTAAAACCTTGCCAAGTCACTGGGACAGCGCTGCTAACCCTCTCGTCAGCCAATTTTAACTAAGCTAACTGTGAATTTAAGACTTAGATCATCAGTAGTTTCTTACCGACACAGTCTTCTTGCTTATTTTCAGCCTGACAGCGGAGACAAGCATCTGAAAATCAAAGGCGATTTATTAAAATCACAGTGTGCCGAGAATGTACGCCACGATCCTACACCGTGGCTACATTAGCCGCCTGCCTACACAGCGGGCTAAGCTAACCCTGTCAGCTTCTCGGACTCACCCATCACTTGCACCCTACAAATGGCACAAGTATCGCATTCAACGTCCCAGCTCCACATTGCTACAGCATTCCACTTCTTGAGGGAAAACATTTTGTCCCCGCCGGACTTGGAGCCTGATGAAGTGTTGTGCGAGAGGACTAAGCCGGGCTCATCACTCTCATCCATCTCTGCAGCACACTGAAGAAGCTAATGCTAAACAGTGGCTAAGCTACACAAAATGGACGAAGCTGTCAAGCGGTGCTAGCCTAGCCACAGTGTTAGCTTTCTGCTATGTGCGGACAGATACACAAGAGGGCGCTGTTTCCCAGGACTCAAGGTCTTCCTGTAAAATAGGACAGTTGGTTAGATGATAGTGAGTTGGAGAGATAGATGTTGGTTCTGTAGGTACAAATCACTGGGTTCATAAACATGTCAGCCTTCCTTGTGAGGGAATGCATGCACATCCTGACCTAAACAAGACAGATTAAGTGCTACATCTTACACTTATATGTCTTAAGATTTAACTGCAAGACTTAAGACATCGACGCAATAGACTGGTTCAAAGGCAAATGGAGCAAAATGCATCCGAAAGACTGGACTTAATTCCACCTTGTTCCACTTAAAGTAAAGCTTTTTCTAGTGTTTTAGCTTTACAAAGCTTGCCTCCTACTGTGCACATGACAATAAGTTTTGAATTTCTGTCATCTAAGATGCGTCGCCTCCACAGTACTTTGTTGTAACTTTGTTGCCTTATGACCTGAGTTGGTACATAAAAGTTTTCCTCAAATCCACTGACAGCTATGGTCAGCAATCAGCAGTCAGATAAGATGGCAGGGAGATGTCAAATAATCTGTTTTTTGAAGTTATGATGCCATAATTCAGCTTCAATAAGGATGCCGGTATGCATTCGTCAAGCCACATTCCTTTTGTAACGAGTCATAATTCAAAGGTTTCACCATTCACTGGAACCTTTATGGAATATTTATCAGGGAACTGTGGAGCTGACTCCTCTGACCTGCTGACATATGATGCGTGGTTCCCAAAATATGTAAAACTTCTTCTATCCATATCAGCTTTTTTTATGTTTTATGGGAATATTGGCATGAAAGGATTGCAAAATGATTTGTGTTTGATGAAATCTTCAAAGTTTGAATAGAATGAGGCGGTGTTGAAAGCTACTAATTGTTGCGTTTGATTGGAATAGAGGAATTTTCACATGAAATATTGTTAGAAAACTAGATCGTACCTTAAGCTGTAGTTTTCACTACTCTACAAAGTTCAGCAAAGAAATCCATATTTTAGGAATCCCTGCCTTAATGAAGACAGACAGCAGAGTTTCCATGGCAATAACTCTCTTATTCCACTAGTTTTTGTCATGTCTGTGATTCTTTTCAAATATTAATTTATTTATGATATTTTATGATGTACTTGTGACCAAGTCATTTAAATGAAATAGCTGATATTACATTGAGGTCCTGTATCCATCACCGCCATATGATCGGCACTTTGGTCTTCAGAAGCCTCAGCATTGAACTGGGAGTGAGGAAGTCCTGGGTATCGGATCTAGCCCCACTCCCAGTAGACACCCTGTTGTTCAGTTTCTGAATGGATGAAATCCATGTACTAAGAACCATGTTGGTGCGGTGGGGGCAAAAAAGGATGCTGAAAGACATCTATGGTCTGGGACTTTGAAAACCCACTGATAGAAATATCTTTGGGGGCACAGGAAATGTGTTTATACACAATCCACCCCACATGTTCTCCTTGTCAGTCTGCCCCACTTGTTCAGGTATACTTGAGATGAAATTTTAAAATATGTAAGTAATGAGAATGTGGTCACAGTAAATGGTCACGCAGGTTAGAGAAACAATTTCTAGAAAACAACCCATATAACATTATAGTCACAGATTGCAATAAAATGAAATGAAAATGAAATATTGCATTAAAGTCTAAGGTAATTACCAATGAGTCCTTTATTTTACATTCTTGTGAAGAGTGCAAAGTTCCAAAAATACCTGATAGTATTAATGGGATAGTCGTATGGTCCATCACCCAAACTCCTATAAAAAAAGACTGAACGATTTGTCTTAAATTGCACTGAAATACCATTTCATTTACTGTTGATATAAAATAAATTTGTAATCCAATGAAGTACAATGTAAAGACAGGAGTATCTTTACAGTTCGATTTGACCCGGCTACTGTTCCACCGTTATTACGGTAATTTGGTCTGTCGTAATAGTAGTTGTTATAGTTGTCATTGTTTGTTCTTGCTAACGCTGAACCGCGTATTTAATGATGTCTGTATGTGTGAAGATGAGTCTTTTGGCTGCGTATTTTCCTCTGTGGTGAAATGTGGTGTTTTGCAGTGTGATTTGTTTTCAGCATACCTACGTCATTGAAGCTAGCCGCCTAGGTAATGAGTCCACCATAGTAAACACAAAGTGAAGAGCAGACGGAGAACATGGCAGAGTCTTTGTCTGGGGTAAATGTCGTGCTAGTCATGGCCTACGGAAGCTTGGTAAGTATGTGTGTGTAAAAAATTACAGATGATGATCGTTCATTCATTTGGTTGACACTCCCGTTTTGCTTGGCTTACAGGTTTTCGTGCTGCTCTTCATCTTTGTCAAGAGGCAAATCATGCGCTTCGCTATGAGGTCCCGCAGGGGTCCCCATGCCCCAACAGGACACAATGCACCCAAGGTGACAGGGCTAAAATGACATCCTCATCACAACCTTTGCATTTGCCATTCGTAGGGTTGTTACTCACACTTGAAGATACTTTCGACCCAAACCCATTCAATCATTTTCTTAACAGTGGTAATTCTTCACTTTTCTTGTTGAAAAAATTAAACTTAAACTCCAATTTCCCTGGTAACGTTATAAAAGTAAATCAACTGATTTTTAGTTGTCACGTCTCCATATAGGATTTCTGAACAGTTTGTATCATACCTGACATTCTTGGGGAAAAAGATGCAGGCAGCCCTGAGTGACATGACAATGTTATTTACCTCAAGTGATGCATCAGGAGGTATCATGAAAACTACGCCAGCTAGGTGTACGCACATTTCAAACAAACAATGGCAGAAAACAGTGGATGCTCAAGTCTTGTCTCCACTGTTTAAAAGAAGAACTGGCGTTGTTGAGAAGTAGAGAAGTAGGCATCTATGTACTGAAAAGAA
Source organism: Brotula barbata (assembly GCA_900303265.1). Lineage (NCBI taxonomy): Eukaryota > Metazoa > Chordata > Actinopteri > Ophidiiformes > Ophidiidae > Brotula > Brotula barbata. Next base: position 50,597 of record OMNV01003560.1, read on the forward strand.
AGACTCCATTGTCAAACAAGTGTTCTGCAGAAATCCAACTCACTCGTGATTATAAAAGATACAAAAAAGATGTTACCATCCATCAATTCATCCATGGCATGACATTCAAACAAACACCACAAGCAAACATCTTAGTGGACAGCCTAAAAGTGTGTCAATGCATGGCTCCATACATTTCAGCCACTAGCAGAGAGTTTACAGGCCCTCGTTTGTTGACTGATGTGTTAATTTACAGGGTTTGAAAGAGGAGATAGACTCCCGACTGTGCAAGGTTCAGGAGATCTGCTTTGAACCTCTTCTCCTATCAGAAGAAGATGATCGGCTGAAACAGGGATCACAGATCAGTGAGTTGTGATCCGAGCTCATCTTATTAACTGCTTTTTATTGTGTAATGTTACCTGACAAATCGTATTTGTATTTCAAAGGTTGCTATAACTATCTGTACCGAATGAAGGCTCTTGATGCTATCCGGGATTCAGGTGAGATAGATAAGAGATTTATTTATTATTTCCAGTGGCGGGCCGTGCATTTGGTACCTGGGCCTTCAGTGGGGACTTACCCGACTTAATCCACCTCTTAATACCAACACTATCACGTGGCAATTATCGGGGTTGGCTGTCCTCTCCTCACAATGTCTTGCTTTTCTGGAAAAGTCCACATTGAAAATGGATTTTTAAGTTTGTCCGAGACCAAGTCCATTTCTCCTCGTCCGTCAGCCATTGTGGCGTAAAATATTCTAACTCAAATGTATAAATGTGTGCAGATCGCTACAGACATGTTTTGCTAGTCGAACTTGGCTGTAACAGTTTAACTCTGACTGACCAATCAGAGGACGGAAACATGCTGACGTTACTGAGGGCCAGATAGATGGACCAGAGAGGGGAATCTGAAATCTGATTGGGTAAAGAAACAGTCCCATTGCTAATATAGTTGATGTTCTATGGGCCAGCAGTACTGATTCTGAAGGCCCTGGGCAGATTAGATTGACATGGCAACACATAGAGGCTGAAATCTGATTGGACAAAAAAATCTAACATCCACATACACGAACTGGAAGCAGAGCAGGAAGAGAAACGCTACGAAATGAAGAGAACAGACTGTTGGGAATAAATTAATACATTTTCATGGAACAAATATTAGAATTTAGGTTGTAAATGTAGGTCAGTGCTTCTGATTGTGTTTAGGCCAGCAGAGAAGGCCTTGCTGGCCCTGACGGCCCACCACTGATTATTTCCTTCTGCATTTGTATGCATCCGGCTCACTGTTCTCTCCAGTGATTAAACATAAATGATCTTCACTTCTTTTCTCTGCATGTCTGGACCTCAGGAATCCCCATGCAGGAAATAAGTCGCAGTCCCAGCGCATTTACCGGACGCAACTTCAGGATCTGGCTACTAGAGCTCCGTAATTCCCACTCTCTGATCAAGAGCAGCCGCAGTGCCC